>PVKA01006009.1:20771-86595 GCA_004027165.1 Ctenomys sociabilis | reverse complement strand
TAATTATTGTGACTGTCCTCCTAACCTGTTTTGAAACTGTCTCAATGCTATTTCTTTCTCAATAAAATTAATATAGAAAAGCCAATGGTTGTTGTATTGCATATTGTCTTCTGTGTAGTTGCTCAGATTACAGATATAAGCATGGAAAATTGTTCAAAATAAAACTTTTAAGCATTAACTTCTACCTTGAAAGTACAGTCATCTTTAGCTGTCCTGTGTATATCCATACATGCTTTGCCCCCTTCCTTTTTTTGTCTTTCTTTTCTCCTTTCCCTCATCCCAACTGTTCATTCCTTTTGAACACTTTTTTACCTTTCACAATGTCTATTATACCTGTCAGATTTCATTTACTCTTTCAGGCTCTTATGCTAGGGAGAAAATAGGATGTTTACACATGCAGGTCTGAATTATTTCACTTATGTGTATAGCTTCTAGTCACATCCGTTTGCCTACAAAAGCCTAAGTTTATCTTTGGTTATAGCTGAGTAGTACTTCATTGTACAAGAATATTATACCTTCTTGATATATTCCTCAATTGATGGACATTTGGCTTGTTTACAAGATTTAGCTATGACAAATTGCACTGCTATAAAACATGACTGCACATATGTTGCTGTGGTATCATGTTTTTAATTCTTTAGGAAAAATATCCAGGAGGGGAAGAGCTGGGTCACATGGGAAATCTGATATTAGATTTTTGAGGAATCTCCACATTGATTTCCACAGAAGTTGTACCAGTCTACATACCCACCAGCAGTGAAGAAGGGTTCCTTTCTCCCTACAGCCTTTCTAGTATTTATCATTAGTTGATTTCTTTTGAGGTCTTGTTTTACCCAAGTAGATAAGACTAGAAGTGACTGACATGCTAATTCTGAGTAGAAGCTTTGGAAGACCATGTTAGTTACTTATTGTGACATAACTAATTATCCTACAATTTAGTAGTTTAAAATAATAAATACTTGTGCAGTTCCTATGGGAAAGGAGTCTTAAAGGAGCTTAGCTGATTGGCTCTGGCTCAGTCTTCCTTGAAGTCCCTGTGGAGACATCAGCTGGGACTAAGTCATCTGAAGGCCTGACAGGGGCTGGAGTATCTGCTTCCAAGGCAATTCATTCACACACCTGGCAAGGTAGTACTAAGCAGAGCCCCAGCTCCTTCCTGTAGAGATGCTCGAGTGTCCCTGTGTCATGGCAACTGACTTGCTCCACCAACAGCAATGATCTAAGGAGGAGAGGCCAGACCATGGTGCTTCCTGTTACCCAGGCTCAGAAATCACACCCTGGTGCACCTGCCCCCATGTGTTAGCTGTGAGTTGCTAAATTCAACCTACACTGAAGGGGAAGATGACTAAGTTCTACCTCTCAAAGGAAGAGGAAGCAAAGCATCTGCAGACATACTTAAAAACCACTACAAGGGCATTGAACTTTCCTGTCTCTCCCTTGCCTACTCCTGCTGTTATGAACAACACATGTCTCAGACAGGGGTCTTCCTCCAGCTAGATCTTGGATTCTACATGTGAAGGAGTCACAGGTGCTGCGGTTGTCGCAGATGGTCACACAAGTGATGAATCAACCTTGCTGTTGCAAGATTCTAACACTGAGGGCTTATTCGTTATTGCACTATAACCAAGTGGAAACTACGTGTTATATGGCAGTGGGTCTGGAGGCATGAAGTCCAGTTTAGCCTGGGACAGTGAAGGGAATGGGGAGGAGAAATGGAGAAGGTTTAGAGGCTCATGGGCTAAGGTGCTCTCCTGAGAGGGAGTTGTTCAGACAACTCAGGATCAGTCATCTAAGAGTTTTCTGCTCACACAGTCGCAGCAGGAGATCATAAAGAGGAGAGTAAAGAAAGTGCTGGAGCAACTGGGAGAGGCTCTGTGGAGGGGGCATCTAATGGTAGGGACTTGGAAGCCTGGGAAGAGCTGAATTATAAAGTACCTCAGAGTCTGCTCCAGCCCAAGGGATTCAGCTCAGGATAATATGCATAGACATTGCTACTATGTGCTAGGCAGCCTTTTAAGGACTAAAAACAAAATACGATTGTAGCACTCAAGGAATTTAAAATCTAATAGATAGAGAAAGGCAATAAATAAGTGGTGAGTGTTGGAACCTATTCTTACCCTCTGTACCACACTCTGTCCCACGATGCATGGGTTTTTCTTTACCTTTCCTTGGCCGACCATCAGCTGGGACCCTCCTGGCAGCTTCCCTAGGCTCGCCCAGGGATTTGTTCTGAAATCAGCAGGTGGTTTTAACCTCCCTTCTTCCCCACAGACAGTTGGTCCATGTCCTGCTTGGCCTTGCCTGCCCCATCTGGTGTTGCTGTATTGACCAGACCCTGGACAGGTAGAGCTGTAGCTGAAAAAATCACCCTTTGAGAGCAATCAAGAGAGTACTAGGTCTTTGGATGCTGAAATTTCCAGCTCTAGGTCCTGGGGTATTTTCAGTGTCTGAGCATCGACCTTCATGCTTCCAGTGACGATTACTGTAGCAGTTGTCACAAAATCCAATTTCAAATAATAACATTCATCTGACTATCACTGTCTCCATCTCCGCCTAATTTTTATCCCTATAGTTTCTTCATGCCTCTGTTGACAACATTTCAGTTCTCTGGGATGGCCATAAAACAGAGTCAAGGTACATCAGATTTCTTTCCTGGGGGTGATAAGTGCAGTAGAACAGAAATGCCCTTAGTAAAGGAGACATGTTTTCATTTTTAATGTTGAAAAATGTATGCACAATTTTCAAATATGCAAGAAACTTGTCGTTAGCCAATAATTTTTATTATGAGAGTTTTTCTTTTCTTTCTAGCAAAATAGGAGTGTTTCCCGAGGTTGAACCAAGACTAATCAGACAGAGGGTATGGGTGATGGTCACTAGTGCTTGCCCTAGTGAAGAAGAATGAACTCTGGGAGTTCATTCCTCATGTGATGACTAGGGACCTAGGACACATGCCCAGAGCTCAAGTCGTAGCCCCTGCACCTCTGCCAACTTGCTGCAGGATCCCGGGCAAATCTATTGCCTGGTACAGACCTCAGTTTCCTTCCCTGTGGAAATGGGCGTGCTCAGAGGTTGCTCATGGTAGTGACAATAGGCACAGCCGCTCTGCAGATGAACCTGGCAGTGTCCTCTGGCATTGAAAATTCAAATAAGCTGGAGACTGAGCAATTTTACATCTGAGTTTCTATTTTAGAGAAACCCATCCATGTACGTAAGGATATTTACCACAACATTAATCGTAATGACAAACAATAGGAAACAAATTTCAGGCTGAGAGAGGACTGAGTTAGTCAAGTGTACCCTATTCATATAATGAGATTAAAAGCAATCAAAAGGAGCGTGCTAGGTTTATGCAACAATATAGATAAATCACCAGGCCTCATGTTGACTGAGAAAAATGAGTTGCGGGAAGCAGTGGAGAGTGTTATGAAGAATATTCTGCTCCTTATGCAAATCAACACACGGAGCCATAGTATGCATTATCCCCGGGTGTCTGTGTGTACACAGAAGCTTAAACATTGAACTGGAAAGATACACAGCCCATTCACGGTGGTGGCTGCTTTGGCTGGAGGAACCGCATCTCAGGAAGGGAGGGACTTTCAGTCTGGCTGTGATATCATATACGTATGTATATGATATACATAAATGTATGTCCTACAAATAAGTAAAATACTGAAATATAAATGTTTAAAGTGGAATTAATATCTTTTACAAATATATGGAAGTACATAGATAATATCACTAGACTCCAATTTTAAAAGTGTATAAAAAAGCAAATAATATTAACAAAATTATTAGTCCTGGGCAGTGAATAAATAGGGGCATGCAAGTGCAGGCTGTGGTTTTCTTAAACATTTAAAAATTTCCAACAAAATTAAACATGAGGGCATACAGATAAAATTCAGCTGGAAAAGACTCCTAGGCAAGAAGAGGGTGATTTAGTCTTTAGGTTCCAATTGCTTTGACCTACAGGGTTGACAGTGCCAGGCTGCTGGCTCCCTGGGCCTTGGCATTTCCTCCCTGAAGTGCCTCACTCACACCGTCCTGCTCGTGATCCCCACCCCTGGAGGCTCATGTGCTGGGAGTGCAGCTAGAATGTGACACGCGGAAGGAGAGGGGAGGACTAGCCCAGAGCAATGAATCCAGGGCCCCTCGAGGAGTGCCTGGGCAGCAGGTGGAGGAATGACATGTGAAACCTCTCCTGGGTGTGGGCGAGAGCTCTGAGCTGTGCACACAGTGCAAGTGGAGGCGAGGAGGAGAGGGCTGGTTCAGCGACTGGAGATGAAGCTGGGACATGTTTGGGGCAGATTCTGCCAAAGCCATGAGTGGGTGGACTCTGTGCCGAAGGAGCCTCCCTGCAGCAGCTGGTGTGGCAGAGGGGATGGCAGGGAGAGCCTGGAGACAGGGGCATTAGGAAGGCGACACTTGTCCAAATGAGCGCCCAGGCCAGAACCAAAGTAGCATTGGCCAGGAGGCATGAGGACCTGGTGGGTAGGTACAGTGGAGACACTGGCAAGGACTCGTATATGGAGGTCTGTAAAATCCTCCCTCCCAACAGCCTAAAGAAGTTGATTTCACCTCCACATCTCCATTTGTCACATGAGGAAACTGAGGTAGAAGGAAGTGGGACAAATTTTCAGAACAGTCTGTTGGTAAATGCAGAACCAGGCTTCGAGTGCAGGGCAGGCAGTGTCTACTGGTGGGCATCACTTAGCCACAGTATTGTGCTACTTCTGGAATAAATGTTCAATGGGAATTGGGACCTTCCCTCTGACAAAAGACTCACTGAAAAGAGCTGACCTGGACCTGTCACCATCAGCCTTTGAAGGAGGACTTACTGTTTTGCTTTATCCCAGCCTTGTCTCCAAAACTGTTCTGTCAGGTCCATAAGGCAGGGCTCACAATTCCTATACTAGACACAAGAAAACTGAGGCATAGCTGGATGAAAAGGCTGGCTGGGCAGGCCCTAAATAGTGCAGCTTCTGGCTTGAGACTCAGGGCTCCAGTTCTTTTGGCCCTGCTAAACAAACTATTGACCTTCTGATCTCCTCAACTTCTCTCCTTGCCCAAGTAAGGCTGACCTTACACTGTTGCCTTTTTCTTACCTGGACTGAAATGTCAAGGTGGGAAGCCTGGTGGTTTCTGGCTTTATGTTGTTCTGGGGACTTTTTAACACCCCTAATCTCACAGAAAGGTCTTCCTCAACTACAAAAGTTCCCCGGAGTCCCCCTTTTGTCTCTTGGCAGATGCTTATTGATTAGTGTGCAAAACAGACCTTTTGTCAAGCTCCAAGGCCATTTTTTGTCTAGAAGGCTCTGGAGAGCAGTGCTTGTGGATATTTTTATGGGTCATGTTTAAAAAATTACATCCAAAT
The DNA here is from genome assembly GCA_004027165.1 of Ctenomys sociabilis. Lineage (NCBI taxonomy): Eukaryota > Metazoa > Chordata > Mammalia > Rodentia > Ctenomyidae > Ctenomys > Ctenomys sociabilis. The sequence goes on along the minus strand of PVKA01006009.1, from coordinate 81,224 downwards.
TAAATTTGTGCTGATTTAATTACAGTATGTAAGCTGAGGGATTTCTTTATTGTTCCTACTGCTGGATCTTGGGCAAACGATTCTCTGGAAACTGCTGTTCTCACCATGAACTGAAGAGAGGCGGGCCATGCTGGCTCTGGTCTCCCTGGAGGCAAATGATCTGAGGAAGTAGGAGGGCAGAAGTAGAAGCATTCAGGAGAGCATCAAAGTTCTTCTTGCTCCTTTCACAGAATGCAGACTTAGGCCCCAAGAGAAGGGTATGCTTCAACTGTCATGTGTCCTTCTCAGATTCCTGTCCCCCATTCAAGGACACTTGAGATTACCTCAGACCCAGATGAAGAATTCAGTAAAATCTCTTCAGGTTAATATTCTTAATTTAATAAGATCTTCAAAGTCCTTTCTACCACATAAGGCAACTGTTCATGGGTTTTTGGCATTAGAATGTAGACATCTTTTGGGAAGGGGGAGGAAGGGGGAACATTGTTGGGTCTTCTGCATGCCCCTGTGTAGTGAGGATAATGGAATCACCTAGAGGCCTCTGTCCAGAGGAGGATGTAGCTCAGCAAATCAAAATCTCTGCTTGGATCCTGTGAGGGACAGCAGAACCAGAAGCCAAGACCCAAAGAACAGCTATAGGTCTGAGAACACTCCAGTGGCAACATCCTAGCAAGCAGCTTGACAAAGGCATATAGAGGAAAAGCAGGAAAATTGTCCCTCCCTCCCAAAAGATGACCATGTCCTAAAGCCAAAACTTGTGAACATGTTACCTTACATGGCCAAGTGGGCTTTGAAGGTGCTATTAAAGTTAAGAATCTTAATCTGAAGAGAAAAAAAAATCTGAAGAGATTTTACTGGGCTCTCCAGCTATGCCCAAGGTAATCACAGGGTCCTTGTGGGGTAGAGGGGTGGAGAATGAATGAGGTGATGTGGAAATAGAAACAGAACTGGGAAGGAGGAAGAGAGGGAGTAGGGAAGAACAAAAAGGAAGAGGAGCAAACTGGTCAAGCATTGGCCGTGACTCATCCACATGGATGACACAGACAAAGGATCTACAGAATAAGGTACAGGACTACAAGATAAACCCTGAGGGGACTTCACTGACCTCATCAGAAACAAAAACTACATGTTTTGGTATATAGGTCTTGCTCTATCTAGGTCTTAACCATCGAGCAGAAAAGTATAAAAATGAGGTATACAATGTGGGGCCACAATAATAAGTTGAGCTGTAAATGGCTAAGGTGGACAACTTCTGCAGAGACTCACTATTGCTGTGGAATGCTGGACTGTGGATTGTGTCATCGAGTTCAGGCACCTAAATTGGTTGAATGACAATGGAGTGTCTATCTTTGACAGGTGTAGATAAAGGAAGTGGTATAGAAAGGAAGAATCATGATGTGTGTGTATGGACAGTACAGTTGGGATAGATAACGCCCTGCTTCTACATAATTCTATGAGAGGCAAGACTTGTACTAATGGTGGTTGGACAGGATATAATGTCGGCTTCTAGTACTATGGACAACCACTAGGAAAATAACAAGGTAGAAAGTATTAATTATTGAATCTTTGATGTAATTCAGGTATAAAAAATAATATACATAAACATCTACATTCTCTTAATTTACTGATGAGACATCTGCTATAATAATGTCTGTAAGTATAATGTCATGTGTGCACCTTGCACGATACCAAAACATTATGAAAACAGTTTGCAATGTATTAGTTTATCGAATCCATCCTGTTAAGGTGTCTTAAAACTGTCTCACTGATATTTGTACTTCAATAAAATAAAAATAAATGAATAAAAAATACAAATTAAAAAAAAAAAAAAGGAGGAGGAATCCAGTGGGGGATGGAACTGGAAGATGCTGCCTTGATGGTGAAGGGATGAGGAGCCAAGGAATGAAGGTGGCCCATAGAAGCTGGAAGAGGCAAGAAAACAGTCTTCCTCAGAGAGCTCAGAAGCACATGGCCCTGATGACACCATGATGCTAGGGATTCTAATCTCAGACTGCAAGAATGTATTATGTTGTTTTAAGGTTATAGCTATTAGTTCCAGAGTCCTAGGAGATTTTTGTTGGATGTGGAACAATAGCTAACTCATTCTTCTATGGAGGCACCGACCCCTGCAATGCATTGTCCTGGTACAACTGTGTTCAGAGCACAATTCCTTCCAAGCTCTCGATTCTGCCTTTTCCTGGGCTACATAGAGCCTTAGGCTTTATTGCTGCCAAGGCCAGGGAAGAAGCATCAGACTTCATTTCTTCTCTTCCTGAAGTCTTTGGGCAAAAGGACATTTTCTCCCTCCTCAAAGCATTGGTTAAAGCTTCATTGAATCTTATGAGCTTCATTGATCATATTACAATTTTGCATCCCTTTAGAAGTTGAGATGACCACACAAACTAACCCAAGAGATGGATGGGTCATCCGATGCAAAGGAAAGGCTGTGATGTGATCACAAGGATGAGGAAGTGGGGTGGGGAAGAGAGGGCGGATAGCACTGCCCACACGAGCTTGTCCCTTGTAAAGAGAGCTGGCATGGTCTTCCACTCATGTCATATGGGAAGGCAATGGTTCAAGTCCAACCGGTACCACATGTACTGTGCAATTTAGGCCATGAGTGCTCAACTAGAAAATGGAGAAGCTAGCCCCTCCCATAAGAATACCATGAGGAGGATGAGAGATGCATGTACACAAAGCACCTAGCAGTGCTTGGCTGGAGAAACTCCTTAGGCAGTGGTGGATTCTGATGCTGGTGATGATTCCAGTATGATGCAATGTGATGATAAAGGTGATGGTTAAGGGTCTGCAAGTGCACAAAGGTGTGTCCTGGGTCCTGAAGGAGTGGCTCATATACTTTTTGGGTATATAAACCAATTGGTAAGTTAAAGAAAAAAAATAACTTGGGAAAATATCCAAGCATATCTTTTGGCATAAGATGGAATAGCAAAGCTTCCAAGGGAAAGTTTTCATTCAAATGCCACTGCTCAATCCGAATATTTAAAAATATCTTCCTACTGAGCATAGCCAGTTTCTGTTTCTTGGAATGAAAAGTAGATAACAAAAATCAACAAACAACTGCCTCCCTTGGCAGATAACAGCTGTGACTGATTCAGAGTCCTAGGAAATCTGCTGCAGTTCTTTTCTTTTGCGATGGAAGACTTCTGTGCTCATTGGGTGCTCGGAATTTCTTGGGGTCCGATCAGTCCTGGAAGCATGAATGGTTTTCCACTTTCCATAGAGGTATCCTGTAGCTCAGGCCCCTGCTGCAGTCATTGGTCATGGTGCTCATGGTGAGAGGACATTCTACCCAGCTTCGCCTTGGCTTTTATGCAGCCAGTGGGAGGGCAGGAGGGTTGTCTGCCTCTCTGAACTTCTAGTTTAAGGTTCCATAGAAAGTAGCTGTCTAGGCTCCTTCATCTCTGACTGTTGATGTCACGTAGCTGAACATTTGGGAAGCAGTTGACTATGGTACTGAGATGTTTAGGAATTAAGAATACATATTTCATATATACATCAGCGTGCTAGCACTGTGGTAGGTCCTCCAGATGACCACCACATTGTGGAACATACATCATTCCCTTTCTCCTTCTGTTTACAAAATCCTTAGAAGTCCATGATGAAAGCCCATATATATATTTTTTTGGTACTGGGGATTGAACCCAAGGCTCTTACATTGAGCTGCATCCATGTCCCACTTTTGAATTTAATTATTTAAGTTTCAGATTTTGAGACAGATTTTTTACTAAGTTTCTGAGTTGCCCAGACTGGGTTTGGACATGTGATCCTACTGCCTCAGCTTCCCAGAATGCTGGGACTATAGGAACTTCATCCTTTGTGTCTCCATTACATTGCAATTGGCACCTAGCAGAGGACAGGGAATGTAGCAGGGCTCAGTGCAAAAGTCGCCCAGAGGGGGCAGTCATCCCCTTGTCATGGTTCAGCTCAAGTGGATCTTTCTTACAGCAGAGGACTCATGTGAACTGAGATAGGAGTGTCTTCCCCATAGCAAACAGTGTTTGAGTCATACATGGTTCACCCATATCTTGGTGACGTTAGCTCTCCCACTCATCAAGGTAATTGAAGACTCATCTGCACGAATGTACCAAGCCTCCTGTATCCCTGAGAAGTATGTTCTAAGACTTCTAGTGGATGCCTGAAGCCACAGATTGTACTCAACTCTACATAATCATTTGATATCCACACTTATGATGCTTACTTTATAAAGCAGCACACAAAGAGATTAATAATAGCTGTGCATAACAGAATAGAGTAATTATAACAAACATTATAATAAAAGTTATTTAAAGTTTATCAACTATATATTTTTGGAATTTTCTATTTAATATTTTTGAACCATATTTCATCTCAGATAACTGAAAAGTGAAATCATAAATGACTGCCATGCACAGAAGATAACAGAGGCTTCAGGCCACTCTGGAATGAAAGGGTTAGAGCACCTGCTGTTTTTGCCACCGAGTGGCCAAACCCAGGGTTCAAACATGTTGTGTTGTATTCCACAGTTCTGTGTGCAGTATAAAGCACATATTATGTGCCAGGAATGGGGTGTAAGACAGTAGCAAGGAATTGAGTTTCTTCAAGGAATTCACTATTTAATCAAAGAGGTCCATAAGCAAGACAGGCCATAGGAACAGGCTTAAAGCAGGTCTGTGGGAAGGAGCATGTTATTTCTAATTGAAATATTCTCAGAAAAAAGCTGAGATTTCCCGCTGGGTAGAGAGGTACAAGCTAGGAAACTGCATCTTGTGCTCAGTCTGAGTGGTGCATGATGGTTTCTGGCAGGCCCTTTGCCCATTTTTTCTAAGCACCTTCCTGGGTGCCTGGGCTTTGAGTTCTCTATGGACCAAAACTCAGGCTTTTGCTTCTTTTATTCCTTCCTCCTTCTCCTAAGGTACATCTTCTAGTAATAACATGGTCTTTGTCTCTGTTCTTAATTTCTTCCTCTGTTCTTAAAGCTGGGCTGGACTTGCATTTCTTGGCTTTCTTTTTTCCAACAGCTGGCCTTCACAGGTACACACTAGCCCTCCATTCTCACCAGTGTGAGATCTTGGGGTGGTGGATGCATGGGAGTGGTCTAAGCCAAATCCTCATTTATTCAATGAGTCAAGGGAAGGAAGTTGGATTTATCTGAAGCTGTTGTTTTATGCTGGGAATTGGCAATGCAGATTGGGGACTTGGAACTTGAGTAAGGAAGGTGGTTGGGGTAGATGCTTACAGCAGCATTTCATGAATTTTTTCATTTCCTTTTCTTCTTTGAGTCTAGCATTAAAATCTGAGTCCAGGGTTGGGTATCCCCAGCACTTGGATGCTACATACTTCAGATCATTTGCGATGGAAACATGTTAAATATGTTTTAAAGATGATATTCTTTGGCTAGCACAACTATCCTTTCTCTCATTTCTAGTCTGCCATCCTTAAATCAAATAGGAACACATTGAGCATTCAAAGCATGTTCTGCAGTCTAGGAGGTGTACATGTCCCTTGTTACTCCATATTCACTTTGATGAAATGGTAGATTATAGTTGCAGAGATATGAATTATGCCACAGCCAAGGGGACACTTCTGAGAAAATCTCTGTCAAAAGGATAATTGTTCGAAGCCTTCATATTCCTTAGAACTTTTCCTTTTCCCCATAAGATGGCCTAGAGAAATTTAAAGCTGCAGTTACTGGAGTTCTGGGTCAAATCCTAAGACAATGTCTTCATCCATCACAGCACCTTCCTAGTCCTGGTGCTCTGCCATTCTGCATACATGGGCTAGAATAAATTCTAAATCCCTTACCCTAGTATCTAAGACAGTAGTAGCTTGTTCCCATGTTTATCTCTAACCATTTTTTCCTTTTCCTATATTCTTTTATTGAATTTTTTTACTTTTTGTTAGATTATAACATATTCAGGCATATTGTTTAACAACAGGGATGCATTATTAGAAATGCACTGTTAAGCAGTTTCATATGATGGTGTACACAGAAACTGAGATGGACCAGCCTGCTATATATGGAGGCTGTATGGTACAGCTGACTGCTCCTATAGCTACAGGATCCGTGCATTCTTGGAACTTGTTCAAATGTTGGTCATGCCTTCAAGCCATGCATTTTAAAATTCTGAACTTCTATACATTATGGAGTCACCTCTCTCCTCTTATTTGATGGAAACCCTCTAGTTATTTTTCCAGACCTGACACAAATGTTTCTTTCCAAATTCAATCAGCCCCTGGTTCTCCAGCCAGAATCAATCCATCTTAACTCTGCATTCCCATAGCACATTTCTCATTCTGAATCACATAACACTTTCACAGTGCATTTCATAATTTACCTTGCATTATGTCGCTCTCACTGGTCTGTAAGTTCTTTGAGGGCAAGAAACATGGCACACATTATTCTTAAAGTCTCTGTCCTTGGCGTAACATTGTTTCTGGCTCAGTGGTGCTTGATTAATCCTTGTGCAATGACTAACTGAGCTAGTACTTGGCATTGATGGGGTTCCTGAGGGCGTTTCTGGTTAATAGTGCCTCTATCTTTCAGCTGAGTTCAGAGCTAAAATAGGAGAGACAGATGGCACAAGGAGCATCTAAATGTTACTTAAAACATCCAAGGGAAAGAGTTCTAGGTTAGTAGGGTCCAGTTCTTCTTGCTAATTCCTACCTCCAGTTCCTCCTGGGAATACCTAATTGAGAGTAAAATCTCACATCTGCACACAGAGTCACTACCCCTAGTTGCTCTGAGTGGAGCTGGAAGGAAAAAAGAGCCAAATCCCCACAGTTCATGAAGGAGGAGCTAGGTCTTGTCAGAAGCCTAGCACATTTAGTGGGAACCAGAGACAGGAAAATTTCTTCCCATAACTAGAAACACCTTGGGTTAAAAAAGTTTTTATGTATCTTTCATTGTCTGTCTTGAAAACCTATGCTTCACTTGCAGACTAAACTTTCTATTCAAATAAAATTTCTTATTTTTCCATTTTTCTTCAAGTACTTCATTTTCTTCATATTTTGATGGAGTTCCATTCTTGTTCTTTCCTTATTTTCTACTTCACCTACAAATACTATGCACAGAGAGGCCAAGTTCTTGCAGTTTGGGAGGAGAAATGTAGATTCATGCCACACACTTCTCAAATAGTTAATCCATTGGTATGCAGTAGATGCTGTGCTTATACTGGAGACAAAGTTGTGTCAATTGCGTCCATGTCTTCAAGAGAATCAAACTTAACTGGACAAGGCAGTTGAGAAAAAAACAAAGTTATAATAGATAGTGGGAAACAATAGTAAAGGGAAGTTCAGGGTACTTTAGGGACATAGAGATGGGCTAATGAATTTCACTTGAAATAGTATAAGGAAAGAATTTTCAGATAAAGTAAAAGCAACTCATGGATAATTATCTGAAGAAAGTCAGTAATCAATAATAGTTATGACTTGAAAGGGTGGTGATGGAGGAGGTGGTGGTAGTATGTGTGTGTGTGTGTGTGTGTGTGTGCGTGCGTGCGCGCGTGTATGTGTATTATACATCATCAATATCTTTCTTTTATCTGTGGCCCCATATTACATATGTCAAGAAATATGACCCAAAACTATGGGGAAGTTTAGTGTGTAGCCAACATTATAAATCAAGCAATGGGGCTGGAGCATGAGATTCTTGCTTTTGAGTGGCCAGAAATGAAATTTGTAGCCTTAGAAGAGGACTAAGCACATAAAGAATCTAAGCAAAAATTTTGGAAGCATATAATTTCTGGAAATATGGCATTTTGTGTAGCTTGCTGTAATTCTGTGTTAGAGATAAAGCTCAAAAATAAGAACTCTAGTAGAGTAGACTTGGAGCCCTGAAGAACGGATCTCATTTCAGCACCATGGCCAGCAGCCACTTGTTCTTTGACTTTGCGAAGCACCCTAAGATCCGTGACACGAATAAATAGAAAAAGTGGCTGGACAGTAGATATTCAGATGGCGAGAATGAAGACTGTGTATGTTCAGTTATTCATGAAGTAGACAAGAAAAAGTCCCTTTAAAAAGCTGATGCCATGATTCAAAGTTGGATAGAGTTAGCAGACATTTTCCCTCCCAGAACACAAAGACATTATTATTTCTGAAACATCAAAGAGCTCAACCCTATACCCCAGGATGAAACTATTCTTTTCTATGATTGTTCTTTAATTACCATTTGGGTTAGCTACATCAGCTCAGAGACCAGAGTCTGTGGGCTCAGCTTGGAGCTAGGAGATCTCAAAGGAAAGTGCTCATTATAGTGTAAAAGTCAAAATGTACAATAGAAAATTCTCAATTTATGAGATTAGTATTCATTTGAACATTTACATTTTTTGATATGAGGTCAGAATGATAGCTATTTCTAATACCTTTTGCTCTACATTCCATTTCTGGAAATTTTAAAAGGACATTCATTTTCCATTTTTGTGCCACATTTGGCATCTGTCATTTTTCTTTCACTCCATGAGCAAGTACCCACAGATGTGGATATAAAATTGAACCATTATTTAGTAATTTCTTAACTTCTGAAATCATCAGTTCCTTCTGGAAAGGAAAACTGGCTGGAGGGAAGCAGAGGATTTCCTGGATTGATCAGGATTAGTGGACAGAAATGTGTTCTAACTTGGAATCCATCAGAGAGTCTCAGTGGAATCTTGAGTTCAAGAGGTTATTTGCAAAATGAGATGTGTTTTTGTGTTTAAGAGTGAGCACATGTTCATGTTTCAAGTGAGCAGCATTTACTGTTCTTCTGCTTCTCTAAAAGACTTATAAACCCCTTCTAAAGGAGTGAAAAAAGTAAGATGGAGAATAGTTTTATAGTGGTCAGCTATCTCTGGCTAACGTTGTCACTCCTTTCCCAACTTTGCCGTTTACTTTCAAAGTCAATGTAAGCCCTGAGGTGGATCTGGGCTATGTGAAGGAAAAGACCGTGTTTCCTACCATCATGTGCCCAGCACCCAGGATTCCATGTGGCTTATAAAGTATCTTTGAATAAGTCAATGAGCTTGATTGGTGGGGGTAAGTAGTTTTCAGGAAATCACATAAAGATGAAGAGGACAGACACCAGATTCCGAAGGCTTTAAGGGATAAAGTGCACTGGGATAACTCCAGTAACCAACGGATCAGTAGCATCACTATGCAGAATGGCATAGGATCTGGTCTGATTATGGGATAATGGGTGTGGTAAGAACGATACATCCAAGACACCAATGGTGCAAAACACTGTCATACTGAATACTGATTAGCTCTCAAATCTTTGAGTATTGGCACAGTCCCCATGGCTGGATCTAAGGGAAAAATGATTGTCATTGTGGTGCTGGGAGTGGTGTTGATACATAATCTATGTTAATATGTCTTCTTTTGAAATAGGCCTGCTTTTCTGGAGCTCCAAAATGGAGGAAATTCTTCTATTTGTGGGTTACATAATATAACAAAAGAGACTTTGCAGATGTGTTTTGGTCAAAAATGCTGAGGCAGGTGATTATTCAGGGTGAGCTAGTGCAAGGGTACTTAGAAATGGAAGAGGAAAGTAAAAAAGACTGTCGGGAAGGAGTGATGACAGAAGAAAGCCCAGCACATGTATTGCTGCTGACTTTGGGGGAAGGGAGCCATAAGCCAGCTTCCATTTCTAAAATATGGGAAGGACAAGTAAATGGATTATCTTCCAGAGAATCTAGAAGGAACCCAGCTCAGGCAAGATCTCTGGCTCAGTGAGACTTGTGTCAGATTTCAAATATAACAGTCCTGTAACAAAATGAATTTGTGTTGCTTCTCTCCACCGGGTTTGTTTTAGTTTGTTACAACAACTGTAGAAAATGAACTCAAATGGCAATGAAGAAGAAATGAGGAGTGTGAAGAATGGTGGGAGGGAACTTACAGGGGGCAGAGATGACCTTTTTGAAAACACTGGCCAGTACCTGACACTGGAGTTGGGATTGAGAAACAATCTGAAAGGAACAACACTGAGGAGCTAATTCTGAAAGTTCTAAGAGAAAAGCCTTCCAGATGGAGAATTTGGAGTAAAAGACTAGAGATGGTGATGACTGGTATTTCCTAGAGCAGAGAGGTCAGGTGCAAATACCCACTGCTTAGTATGGCCCACGGACCATCCCTGACAGCAGCACATGGAAGTGCAAGTGCTCTGGCTGTGTCTTAGACCTATAAAACCAGAACCTGTAGGTACAAAGTACTGAAATAGGATTTTAATAAACCTCATTTCTTGCAATGACCAAACTTACAGAGAATTTGGAAGTATAACACAAAAATACTTTGTTTTTCTTGAATCATTTGGAAGGTAAGAATCAGCTTGGTTCTCTCCATCATCTTCTGACACTTTAATGAACATTTCCTACTCAGAAGAACATTCTTCCACACAGTTAAAATTATTGAAGTCAGGAGACTGATGTGTCTGATTTTTAGAGCTCCTTCAAAATACTCCAGTTGTTTCAGTAATATATTTTATAGCCAAAATATCTAATTTGGAATCATATGTTGCATTTGTTCTCATATCTGTTTAGTTTTCTTTAGTCTGGAAAAATTCCTCAATTTTCCTTGACTTTGAAGACCTTGACACTTCTGAAGAGTATAGCAGTTATTTTCAGTCTGTCTAACGCTTCCTCATGATTAGATTCCATTTATACATCATTGGCAGGAATAGAACAGAAGTGACTCTGCTTTCTTCTCCTGGTGTTCTGTCTGGTGGCACATGATTTCAATTTGTGCCCTTGCTGGAGATGTTTGCTCTGATCACTTAATTAAGACAGTGTCTGCCAGACTTCTCACTGTAAAGTTATTCTTTTCGTCTTGGAAATTATAAGTGTTTTTGCAGAGAGGTACTTTGAAATTATGTAATTATCTCTTTCCTGTCTGTATTTTAATTTATTCATTTATTTGTACATTTCTGGATAGACTCATTATTTCAAATCTTATTTAGTAGATTACAATCCATCATTGTCACTGGTTAGTTTGGTACTTGAATTATCTCATGTTTGACCCAAGGGCACCCATTCAACTTCACTTTGTGCCACTGTGACATGTCCTCATCATTCTTAGAGCATGTTTTTGCTTTCTGACACAAGATCTTTTAGGTTCATCTTCTTCCTGTCCTACCCTGGTGACAACCATTTCTTTAAGTAACATTTTTTTCCTTTTAATGGAAATGGTATTCAGTAGACAGGATTTAGGTGGCAGACATAGTCACAGCTATTGGAGTATCCCCACCTTAAGGCTTTCTCAGAGGACAGATAAAATAAATAGATTTCAATTATATTACATTACAATTATTTCTATTTAATTTCATTCTTTAACTGTTGAAATCCATGAGTTTAGCTCAATACATACAATTCAAATTCAACATCACAAGATGCATTCTTGACTTTTCCCTTTCAGTATTTATAACACATTTCTCCAGCAATGATAGCACTAGTGTATTAGTTTCCCAGTGCTGTCATTAAAAAGTACCATGAAATAGGGAGCTTAGAAGATAGACACTGTGGGTTCCTGATTGTGGAGGCAAGATTTCCACATACCACAAAGCCATGAGCAGAGTTGGTCCCTTGTGTTGGCATGAGAAAGAATCTGTTCTATGGGTCTCCTAAGCTTCCAGGGATGACTCGGTATCTTTGGCCATCGTTGGTTTGTAGTGATCTCACTGCAGTACATACCCCCACCAGTAGGCGATTGGCATGGGGTGCTGGTGACCACGTGAGGCAAGAGTAGCATCCACACAGGACATTCACTGCATGTGAGCTTCCGTGTCCAACTCTGCCCTTTCACAAGGATATGAGTCATACTGCATCAGGCTCTTTTTGCTGTAGTATAACTTTATCTTAACTAATTACATCTACAATGACTCCATTTTCAAGGATGGTAACATTCTGAGGCACTTAAAGATAGTACTTCACTAGATGAATTTGGGGGATGGGGTGAAGTTTTGCCCATAATGCCTTGTATCTGCTATCCTTAATGTTTTCTTGATCAGTATTCTTCAGGAAAACCAATCTTTCATCTCAACCTACTCCCTTTTTTCCCTAATGGGACTGTCCTACCCACTTGTGCTCCAAATTTTCATTTCAGGTTACTGTTTGCCCTGTAAAGATGCTATTCTTGTCCTATACAGGCACTGACACCTCAATCCAGTCTGTCTATAAGGAAGCACCTGTCTTTCTTGGGTGTAGGCTCACCACACCAGGCTGCCCCAAGTATCACATTGGGAATCCAACACTTGCCAAGCCACTTCTCATTGCACTGAGCAGGTACCCTGCTCAGCCAGTCAGGTGCTCTGTGCCAGAATGCCTCCATGGAGTGGCACCCTCTTCCCTCTGCCTGGGTGCAGGCATTCACTACCATGTCCCTCCCCCCCTCTGGGTGCCCCCTCACTTTGTCAAGTCTCTGACATCTTGTTCAGGGCAGCCCTATGTACCCAGCTTTCAATCACTATAATAAGTGTCTGAGATGATCAACTTATGCTAAGAGAAGATGCATTTCAGCTCACAGTTTTGGAGTTTTCAGTCATGAGTGTCTGACTCCATTGCTTTGGGACTGTGGTGAGGCAGCACCTTGTGGGAACAGTGTGTGGTGAGAAAAACCTCTCAGCTCATGGTGGGAAAGTGCAAAAAAGGGAGAAGAGGAAGGGCTTGGGTTCTGATGCCTGCTTCAAGACTTCTTCCTAAGAGTACTAAGCTAGGGGCCAAGCCTTTAAGACTTTAAAGTGGCCACTGGGGACCACTCCAGATCTAAGCTATACCAGCCTTGGTGTTGTCAGCTTCCTGTGTCATCCACTCCCTACAGATACCTGTCTTGTGATGAATGCCTGATTGCTGTAGAGCTGAATGTTCTAGAAGTGAGGCAGAGAAGGCAGAGGAGGAAGAACAGGAATATGCACTTTGACAAAGTTCCCTCTCCAGATGACCATATGCTTGCTAAAGTATGTATCCGTGGCTTAGTGGTCACAGGATGGGGAGGCATTGCAGGGGGTGTGAAGTGTAGACATGGGTCAGATTCTGGAGGGCTTATAGGCTTTAGTAAGGAACTTTTCTTTTCTTTTAATTTCTTGTTGACAAAAATAAGCTTATCAAAGACAGATATACCATTGTGAACAAAACAAATTAGCTCCAAGTCTCTTCTCCAGAGATGAACAGAAGTCATCCTTTAAAGAAATCCTCACCCTTTCTTCTCCTCTGGCTCTGCCCTTAAGCTCTCAGCATGCTTAAATCTGTCCCTGCTAAGGAAACAAGTACTTTCTCCTCATTCTGCTTATTTGCATCTCCATGTCTCTCCCTCCTTTCCCAATGCATCTTGAAAGCATTTCTATACTTTTCATCTTCATGTCCTAAAATCCTATTTACACCTTGACCCACAGCAATCTGGCTTCCACTCAGTTCTGTTTTTATTTTACATGCACCGAGCAAAAAGGGTTTGAAGAAGGTAAACATTATTTGATTTATGTTTTGCAAAGATCCCTCTGGCTACTTGGTAGAAAACAGTTTTTAAAAAAAATCAAGAGGAATCAGAGTGGCCAGAGGTCGCTGTGTCCCAGCTGAAAGGCTATTGGCTTGGATGGAGTGAACTGGAGGAAGAGGGAGAGAGAGAGGGGGCATACTTAGGATATAGGGTGGGCAGCATGTTCAGAGGCATTGGAGAATAAGCACAAAGGAAGGATAGCAAAGTCACATAGGACATCTAGGGCTTGACAGGAGTTTCATGGACAGAAGATGCAGAAGGTTGGTGGAGGAGATGGCTTGGGGGTGGCAATCTGGGAATTCTATATGGGTCAGATTTTGTCTGAGATCCTATCTATCTGTTTGTATCAAGCAGACAACTGAATATATCTATCAGGGTTTAGGGAAGGGGTCATGCTTAGAGATACAAATTGATTGACTAATTAGCAACTGCTTCAGACCTTGTAATAGTGTTAACTTTGTGGTTTCACCATGACGTGCTATGGAAGGCTGGGAAAACAAGTGTTATGGTTTGTGTCTAAATGTGTGGTGAAACAGCCCAGGCCTACAGCAGCTGAAGCAGAGGCAGGGAGGGTCACAGGACAGGTGAGTGTAAAGGAAGGCCAAGCCAAGGAGACCTGTCCACGGACTGTGGTTTGTGTCTAGATGTCTCATCAAAGCCTCACGCCATTTTAGATGGGATTTTTTCATAGGTGACTGAATCTAGAGTAGGTGACTGATTCCTAGAGCAATTTTGGAGTTGAAGGTGCTGGGATTAAGGGTGATAAGGGTGAGTGGTATCTGGATCAATCCACTGATTGGACTGGCCTAGCTCTAATCCCAGCAGACTGGATACAATATAAGGAACAGAGAGAGGTTTTCTTCATTATCTCTCTCTCTCTCTCTCTCTCTCTCTCTCTCTCTCTCTCTCTCTCTCTCTCTCTCTCTCATTGCTTTTGTTGTCTTCTCCTGCCATAAATGGCTGCTATGTGTCACCTTGCCTTGGAACCAGTTGTGGGCTGAAACCTCTACAAATTGTGGTCCAGATAAACCTTTCCTCTTTAACTTCAGGTGTCACATATTTTGTCCCAGCAACAATAAACACAGAAGCATCTTAAGGTAAAGGGTTGTCTGTGAGCTGAGGATAGGCCGTGATGTCACCAGTTGTCAACACTGGTCTGACAGTGACTTGAGGAATGGAAGGAGAGCTGAGAGCCTAGCATGGGTTTATTCCCAGGGTAGTCACTTATCTGTGGGACCACTTCCAGCCCTAAGCTGAGAAACAAGTGTGCTACAGATGGTGAGTTCAAGGCCTATCTTAGAGTAGTTGGTCTCAGGAGGCACTCCTGTCACTGTCCAATTCTGGGACTCTGTGATACCATGCCATTAGCAGCTGCCCCTGTAAATGCAGGGCTCTTTAGAGCTTACAAATCACACTGACATCATGACCCCATCTAATCTTCATAGTCGCTCTTGGAGAGTTGGAGAGGACTTTTAAAGTTTAATTTTATAGATAAGGAAATGAAGGCTCTGAGGTTAAGTCGCTTGCCAAAGACCATATATCCAAGACACAGTGGAGTCAGGACTTCAAGCTAGAACTGTCTGCTTCTACAATCGAAATCCACTTTCTGCCTCCAGCAACTTCATGGTGCTCTGATCATAGCTAAAATGCGAAGACTCTGGCTGGTGTTTCCTCTTTCAGAAGCCCAACAGGTGCTGCATTTGCTGGGCTGATGTCATGTTCTTTCAGCCCATTGCCAGTTCTTCCCCTTATAGCTTTCGCATTTTCATCAATGCTTGACTCAATTATGTTTTCCTTCTCCTGCACTGTTCATAGTGCTTTTCCACAGCTCAGAGCTTGATCTGCCAATTTCATACCTCAGCTCAGTGGCACATAGTCCTTCAGAAAGTATCAGCTGCCCTAGGCTGCTGAGCACTCTAGTTTCTCACAATCTCTTCCAGGGAGGTCTACCTGGTTGTCCTGACCTCCCAGCCCTGATATAAGGGCTTCCAGATGGTAAGAGACCTGATCCGTTCCCTAGCTCCCTGTGCTTTTGTGATATATATTATTATACCAAGCAATCCAGCATTTTATAGTCACACTTGGCCTTCCAAAATTTTTTTTTTCTGGCTGTAGTTACTTCTCTTTTGATGTCTTGAAGGTCACGTTTAACATCTTTTCTCAAGCCAGGGGATTTAATTTGGTTTTCTTTGAACCAACAGAATCAAATCAGTCAAGTGTGTACTAAGTCATAGACTCTTATGGGACCTTACAAGTCACCTACTACAAGGTTTTCTCTGGTGTTATACTTGTCCTTCCTCATTCTCCCTAAAGTCAAGCCTCTCATGACACAGCTTCATTTCTCCTTAGGCAAGTCATTCCTTCTTTGTGAAGGTATCCTAGGAATATTTTTCTCCTTTCCTTTGCAAAATGCAATCACAGGAAACAACCTCCCTTCCCTCACCATAGGCCAATCCTTTTAGGGTAATCATTGGTGCAAAGGCATGACCCTGACCTTGAACTTTTCTTGAGGCAAGCAATTTATCCCTCTCCTGAGTATGCTTTCATATCCTCTCTGTCCTGGCCTCCTTTTCAAGATAAACTCCAGTTTTTTTGTTCTAGAAACTCTTCTTACTTTCTATATCTCTATGAAAATTCATACACAACCTAATGGTACTTATTATATATACATCAGTACTGGCATTGGTCCAGAATTCACCAGTGGACTACACAAAGGTGCAGTTGGTGGCTACAGTTGTTGGTCAGAGATGCCTGTGATCATGTGATTCTGCTTCCTTTCAATATTTAGGACCATCTGTCTCTAAGCTCCAGGTACTTTGACTCTTGGGCATTGGAGATGCCAATGTGATTAGGAGATTTTCTCTATCTCCAAGTTCATGCCATTAAACAACCAGGTTTACATGGAACCTTTTAATCTGTCAATCTCTCTCTCTCTCTCCCCCTAACTTCTGATCCACATAGGCACCAGATTCTAGACACCAACATTGGCTTAAGAAACTTCTCTTCATCTCGTATCACCCCCTCTGCCCTGCCTCAGTGTATTCTGGGAGCTGAATTGCTGATAGAAGCCTCTAAAGTGATTTGTGGGACATAAGAATAGGTCTTCTGAACTGCACTGCTCTAGGCTAGATCAATAGTTATCAGCTACCTACATGGTTCATAATCATCAAACCACATACTTCAGAAATCATGCTCCTTTAAGAGCTCCCCATTTAATACCCTACAGAAAATGCTAATCCACTGCACAAGATTGTGTTTTATTTTTCTAGACAGGAAACATTTTCTTCAGTCACATAATGACTTTCCTTGACATAATAATGAAGGAATGCAAATTTAAAACAGCTTGGGATGCTGGAGCTCTTTTGTAATCTAAGGGGCTGGCCACACGGAAATAGCTTGAGTAACTGCTGACTCACTGGGCCAAGTCTTCATTGAATTAAGTACTTACAAAGACTGAAATTTAACAAATTAAATTTTAGTGAGTAATTTCTCTTCACATAAATTGCAGAAATTAAATCATTGTGGATGTGGTAGACATTTTGCCACATGGGCTGACACCATATTAGGGGAGGCTATAGAATTAGGCAGAGCCCCATCTCTGAGACATACACAGAATCAGGGAGGCAAGGCCATGAACTCCAGCATCTGAAGGTCAAGGTTCAAATCCAAGATTTCACACTCCCTACTTGTGTGACCTAAGCCACTTCATTTAAGGCTTGCTGAGTTTAGTTTCTGTATTTGTAAATAGTTGGGGCTATGGTTCAGATGCAACAAGGGTCACATTTATAAAGTCATTTGGCTCTTAATAAAAATCAGTGTAAACATTATTAGTGGTTGTTGTGTAGCTTCAAAACTGAAGAAGTTGAATAGGAATGTTCAAGAAATAAGAAAGAATGGTCATTCTGGTCCCCTACCTTTGTAAAGAGGTAGGTAGCCAAAGTTGACTTTTCTGTAATCCATTCATCAGTGGAATGAACAGGAATAACAAGTACCTCTGCAGTCAATCATGGAGCCAATTAATGCAGTGGGTTCGTGGTCACTTGGGTTGACTAACTACAGCCAAACCAGTTGGTGTCCTGTAAAAGCAACAAGAGGTGAAAAGTAGGCTGTTTGACCTTTCTGTTCTTAGCAAGTACCATTTGTAGTAACAAATGGTACTTTCTTATCTGACCTATCACGTGTGTTGTAGATCAGATTATCATTAAAAATATCCCCTCTCTCTTCCCACACCTGTGGAAATTGATCTGTTCACTCTTTGGGTGGGGTTCAATCACACGATTTACTCTGGAAGATGAACAACATGATCTGTATAAGGATTTGCAAAATGCTTGTGCTGCTGACATCACTACTCACAGGACAGCCATTGCTTTGATGCTTCCTCTTCATCCTGGGATCCAAATAAACATTCAAGGATCGGACAAAGGGCCAACTCCTGGCAAAGAACACATTTTAGCCAAGTTCATAGCCTAAAGTGAAATTGCTTAGCTGTCCTGGCCCACAACAGACAATGCTTAACTGACCAAATATGTGAAGAAAATTAATGCTTACTTTCTATGACACTGAACTTTGGGGTGGTTTCTGTGATGCAGAGAGAGATGATGGATGCTAAGTGCTCTCCACTCACACCTTCAATTTGGTGAAGACTCCCTTGGACAAAAGTGCTTTTTTATTTATTTTTTTTTTGGCTGGCTTAGGATGCCTCTCTGGTAAGGTTTGAGGATCTGGGGATAGAACTACAACATCCTGATTACTTTGCTTAAGAAGTCACTTAAACAACTGAGCTAATGGGCAAGCCCCCTCCCTTGGATAGAGAGGCCAAGTATTTTTGTTTTTCTTTGTTAGATGTGGAAACTGATTCAGAGAGAAATGATTTACTAAGCACACGAAGCCAGGCAGACAGAGCTCAGCTGTGCAGTACAAGCATGAATGTTCTTTCCTGTGAACAATGATGGTTTTCCCCCAGGGGAGCTGAGGGAGACCCCATGAGTTCCTGAGGGTAGCAAGACATTTCACTGAAGGCTAATCTGTCAGCAGGGCTGGAAGGGCTGAGCAACCTCTTAGGGATAGACAATGATTGGCCTATGGCTCACATCATGGCATTTCCTATGATTTGAGTTAGTGCCAAACTATCACTGGGCAGAGATGGAAGGCAGTTTGTCATGTGTAAATTTAACAGGCAATAATGCCAACTACCAAATTGTATATCATTCCTAACGATGTTGTCAGCCCCTAATCAGTCTAATTTATATTGTCAACATGATGTAATGGTCCCACCAGGCAAAAGCCTTCAGAAATACAAGATCCACATCTAAAAGACCAAAGTGAATTTCCACCAGTTGTTGCTAAAAGTCAAATTAGGATTGTTGATTCCAACTCTAGAGAAGCACAGAGAATGTATACAAAGCACCTAGCATGGGGCCTGACACACAGTAGGCATGCAGCTGTTACCACTTTGCACTGTTATACAGCTGGGCTACCTAGTGTTGGGAGTCCTGCCTTCAGAGTTCAGAGTAGGGCTGGGCTCCAGAAACGTCTGGTATTATTCCAAGTTGTCTTTTGTTGACCTTTTTTTTTTTTTTTTCTAAGAAAAGCATTGGAAGGTTTATAAAATGTCTTTAAATGTGGCATTTATGCCTGCCTACAGCCCTGGAAGCTGTAGAAGCTGAGACAAGAGGTCACTTGGTACAGAGAAGGTATTTAGTAAAGAAAAGCTCTCATATTCTCTGCCCTTCACAAGTTAGGAAACTCTAGCTTTCCCACCATACAAGTGGAACCATCACAACCATTGTTGACTGATGGGTTCTCCTCTCAACCCAGGACAAATTACAGGATAGAAAGCCAAAAGAAGATGAGAAAAAGTATTTATTAGGGAGTAAAAACAAAAAGCCCCTGGGTTATTAAACCTCAGAAGAGAACCCTTGTAGGCTGCCAAAGGTGCCCTTTGCCTTGGGTTTTTACAGAAAAGTGATTTTCTCAGTCAGGTTGCAATCAACATATGGTGTTACAAGCAGGAAAATATGATTTAGAAGTGTGCCTATAGGAACTTGCGGTGTATTTTTTGCAGAACTGTTAATTATAACTTTTCTAAAATTCACAAAATAAGCTACCAAGCAAAGACATTCTTTAGAGCAGTAAGAATATCTTTTTCCCAGGGAAAAACATCTGACCAATCCAATGGGGCCTTTGTTTGTTGAGTCTCTGCAGACCTGCCCCTGTCATCCTGCCCTTCACTGGATCTTCTCTGGCTTCCTATTCTTTCTGAGGACTTCTCTTTGTCAGAACAATCTCCATACTCCATTCTCCCATGGGCCAATGTCACTCTAAGAAGTTCTCTCATTTTTCCACAGAGTCCTTGATATGGTTGGTACATTGTGTCAGCATGAGAAGTTTAGAAGCTTAGCTAAGTGACTCAGCAGTGCTATATGTGAGGATGTAGAGCACCTGTTACACTCTAGGATACTGTAATGGTTGACTCATTGAGTCAACTTGACAAATTTAGAAGTTTGACTAAGTGAGTCTGTAAGAGATGGAACACTAAACCATAGAAGTTTTAGCATAGTATCTGATTCGCCTTAGAAAGAGGAGAGATGGAGGCAGAAATCAACTCAGTTTGACCACTGCCTAGTGATAGAAGGACACCAGGGCTGGGTCACCCCTGTTTGGGCCTCCCCAAATTGCCTCATTCTTTACTCCTTCCCCTACCTTGTAAAAACTTCACAAACATGAAAGAGATAACGGAGGAAGCAGAACCAATGAAAGGAAGTGGAGTTGGACCATATGCCCATATGTAGACATAAATGTCAATGCATGAGTTGTGGCCTGGCTTCCATGTTGGTCCACAAGATATCACAATAGTGGGCATGGAATTCCAGAGTGGTCACTGTGGCAACCAGGGAACCTAAATAAGAAAAGAAGAACAAAGAGAGGGGTCCTGTACACTTAAAATTTTATAAGGGTGTGGGTGCTTAGCAGATGCTGGCAAATAAAGACTTTGTTATTCCTATAATATGATCTCCTATGGACAATAACCTGGGTACTACAACTCAGCAGCGGGCCAGGGTCCTCATTTGGTAAAACCCTGACCCTGTTCAGAAGGCAGGCATGGAAAGGATGTGAGTACTACAGCAGGAGGGTAGCCTGTTAAATATAAGGAAGGAAAAGAGGATTGCTCTTTCCTTTTGCTGTTGTGGCTTTTTCTGTCTTCTGTCATAATGAACAGTTGGTCCTCTGCCCTTCTACTCTGCCTTGGAGCCAGCTGATTACAGAACGAGGCCTACACAAGGTGTGAACTAAATAAACCCTTCCCACTTTAATTTGAGTGTTGGGTATTTTGTCCCAGCAATGAAAGAAAAGTAATGGAGACAGTCCTGTTCATCCTTATCATCATATTTTACAGAAACAATTTGGATTTTCATTGGGTGCCTTGTTAGGAAACTGATACTCAAACCTCAGGAATGCAACCTAAGCTCACCTGTTCCTGTGGAGGGTTGTGGTTCATTCTCCTTGAGTCTCTTGTCATTTTTGTGCTTCATTCCCTGCTCTGAGTATGTTTTTCATCCACCGGTTGAGAGCAGGTATGAGGCTTTTTCTATCTCCTAGTCAATAAAAATAGAAATATAGTGATCTTGATTGCATCAGTAAATTCTTTTTCCTCTCATCCTCACATCTACACCATCACAACTAGAAACTACCATCGTTATGGTCCTTATGCCCACTGCTGTCCAGTCTGCCTCCTAATAGAATTCCATGATCCTGCTTCTGACCTCCTCCATTGTTAACTTCATATAATGTCTAATAGAACGTGTCTGGGTCAGAAACTAGTGACTCTGGGGTCCATGACTCCAGGTCCTGGTAGAAGCTGGATCTCCAGAACAGCCCATTTTAAGAGATTCTACCCAAAGTAAGGAGTGTGTGGAGGAATCATGGATTTTCCTTTTTTTTTTTTTTCTCACCTTACAGTTATCTCAACCTAACAATTCTGGGTCTAGATGCTCATTTTAGAGACAAATAGGATCTGTGTACACACAGAACTGGTAGTGTTTGCCACAATATAGAGCATAATGCTAGACATAAAGCTAGAAATGGAGCTCAGCATTCATCAACAGTACATGTGTAAATAATCTGTAGTCTAGTCCTACGTGACAGTCCTTCTGGCAGTTAATAGCAATTGTGTGTGCTGACACAAACACACAAGGGACACTGTAGTAGTTTTCTTTCTTTCTTTTTTTTGTATTTTAGGGAAGGGTCTACAGGGTGTTCAGGGTGTCACTGCTAGATCGGACTTGTAGTGATCTGCCTGTTTACAGTCTCCCAAGAGCTGGGATTACAGGCATGTTCCACCACACTCAGTCTCAATTGCTGTCTCAGCGTGTTCTGGGACGGGGGCCGGCATGGCAGGCCAGGGATCGAACACCCGGAACCCCTGTGTCTGCTTTGCCGGTGCTTTAATCTGCTGAGCTATTTGACTGGCCTTGAGACAGTGGTAGTTGATACACTGGGTCAACTTGATGTCAGAAGCTTGGCTGGATTGGCTCCTCAGGGCCATGCTCCCTCTCCCCCCACCCATCCGCAGGATGCGGAGGGCAGGAGGACCTGCTCTGGGGTGTGATTGGTTTCACCTCAGAGTGACTCAGAACAATAAGTATATAAAAGAATTGAGGAGGGGTTGTCCATTGCCCTGCCCCACTTCCTTAGGGCAGTCCCAGTCTTAGTCATGCCACTTAACAGCTGTGCCACTTTGGAGGAGCTCAGATTTTCACAGTGGAGCACCAGTCTGCCGATCCTCTGCTCTTCATGAACTGTTGTTGCCATTTGCCGGAGCCAGTGGAGTACGAACTAAAAACCTCCCAAAACTGTGAGCTAAATAAACCTTTCCTTCCTTAATTTTGAGTGTTGGGTATTTGTCCCAGCAATGAGTAAAAAGCAACTAAGACAGAGACCAACTGAGCTGACAATTTGCTCTTGCTGTCACAAGAAGACTGTGTATACACAAAGACTATGTGCACCTGGGCCAAATATGTGTATCTGAGCATGGGTCAGATGTCAGCTCTTAGGACTGGTTGTGCCCAGGTGTCTCTAGCCTCTGTGGCATTAGCACTCCTTGGGCCCTGTGTTCTGTGTCCATGGTTCCCAAGTGGTCCTGTTACTCCTTCCCCTGATCCCACCTCCAGTCCACAAAGCAGTTGTCCTTGCTCTGCACGGAGGCAGCACAGGTGGGGGCCTCCTGGAGGAGGGGGTGCACAACGAGGACCAAGAGGGAGGAGGCTGTTTCTTATGGGGTCCTTAGGGCTTCACACCACTCATCCAAACTTTATCTCAGGTGTTTGTCACATGTGCTGGACGGGTAGCTTCTCAGGAACATCTTCTCCCCACATTTACACTTCCAGTTAGGTGAAAGCAACCCCTGAGAAGGACACCTAGAGAAGCTGAGGTTACTGGCTGGAAGCTCAGGAAGGCAGGGGACCTGGAAGACGAGGTTAACATTATGATGGTTCTTGGGAAGCACACATAGGGACAATGACCTCTCTACAGGGAAGAACAGGAAGAATGAAAACCTTACAGTTCCTCTCTCCATCTATATGCATTTAATGAGTACCAGCTGTAAGCAATCACTCATGCACTATGAGGCCCTACAAATAAAATGGGCAAGAGGAAAGGGCCATACGTTGAGGGAGAAAGCTGTGAGAGTGGGATCAGATGCTCTTGCATTCCCGCTGAATCATTTGTGGACTGTGTGTCCTGAGGTGATCACCAAACTTCTCTGGACTCTGTTTTCCCATCTAATGAGGTTGTCTGTGAGAACTGCGCCAATGATACACTTCTGTGCAAACTGAAAGACGAGCTAATAATAATGTCTTGGAGAATATTCTGTGTGTGACACATTATATGTTTTTATTCATCATAGCACTTAGTCCTTTCCACACACCCCCTGCTATAGTTGCAACTCTCCCCTTTGAGGATAAGAAAACTGGTGCCCACAGTTGATGGCTTGCCTGGCAAATGAGGGCAGAGTCATGGAGGTCCACTGGCTCCTGGGCCGCCGGGCCACACTCTTTCTATCTCATGAGCCTCTCTCCTAAGGAGTGACAATGAGAGTCTGGCTATTGGGGCACTCACGATGCCTGGTCTCAGGTAGATAAGGCAGCACCTTTGTTTTCCATGCTTCATTCAGCTGTTTTGTTGCAGGGTACACAGTCCTGGTCTGTGGTGCTAAATTCAGTGCTAAAGGCACCAGCTAGGGAAATGATTCAGCCTGACCGGGCCTTGGTTGCCCTAATAATTCTCATGGCTTCCTTTCTCTGAGCTTGCTGGAGTAATTACAAGGCCCGTTTGGGACCACAAAGCTCACCTGCAGGGTCACAGAGCTTCGGACAGAATAAAGAACTGTGTCAACTCAAGCACTGTGGCTCAGAGCTGATAAAAGGCATAGAATTACCTACAGCACTTATTTCTCTTTTCAGGCAGGGAACCCGACGCTCACAAAGGGAAAATGGTTCACTTAAAATCTCCCAGCAACCACCAAGCCAGGATACATCTCCCACCTTCCCTCTGGGTGGTACCTGGACGTCTTTAGTTCAGATCATGGCATGAAATTCTTTGCAATGACTTCAGCTGCATACTTCTCATCTTTCCAGTAAATAAATCAGGTACAAAGGCTATACAATCTCAGCCATGGCTATTTATCTCTGCCTTTATAGTATGAAAGAAGCCACAGCCAAAAGGTCATGGAGTGTTTCTGCTTCTATTTCAGCACAACTTTATTGACAAGGATTGGCAGTGGATTGAGTTTGTTTGGTAGATCACAGTTTGCCTATTTTTAGTTTAAAGGTTACAGTTGTTTTTCAGGATGTGTTCTGTAGCCATGGCACATGTGAAATGATAACCTTTTGCTCAAAATGGTAGTAGCATCATTGGAAGATCAGGGATGGCAAAACCACTATCTCGAGAACCAAAATCTAGTCATACAGCATCAGCCTATGGTGGCTGCCTTTTGGGATCCCTCAGATTCTTCCTGTTTGAGAGCTCCTTTCATAGCATCAAGACTGCAGAGTGCCATGGCCTGTGAAAAAGGAGTTGATGGTGTAGACAAGGGCAGGGCAGGCTGCTTTGCTTGCCCCGCGCTGGCCAGAAACATTCCCTGTGCCTCATAGCATCTTGGGTTACTTCTTCACAGACCCTACCATACTTCCTTGGAGTTGTTCACTTTTCTGTCTGTCTTCACTGCTAAGACAGAAACCTTTGGAAGGGAAACTTCTTGCCTTGTTCAGTGCTGTTGGAGCACTACATGGGATTGTTGCCCAGAACCTGCTCAATAAACGGTTGCTGAATGAGTGAACGAGTGAGTGAGTGAAGGAGTGAGTTCTTTTAGGGATAATAAACCTAGAGATGTCAAGTTGGTGGTAGGTGCTGTTGTCAAGATGATGCTTGGGGTGGAGAATCAGCAAATCTTTTGGCTGGAAGCTCTGCCAACCAAAGCACCTCGTTCCTACATTGTCTGCAGGGAAATGAGGCTTCAGTGCCATTTTAATGAATTTTGACCTGGAATCAGGAGGTTCGATCCTACCTTGATGCTCAGTCCTTCAAATTACTGGGTGCTTCTAAAAGGAGTTGTACGGACAAGGAACACTACCAGAAGTAGAATAAAAGACTATTATTCATGTATGAATATTCTCATCTTGCCCCCATTATATGCATATTGGAGTCCTAACATTTCTCAGAATTTGACCTCATTGGAGGCAGGGTCTTTTGGATATAATCATGTTAAACTGAGATCATTAGGCCAGGCTCTAGTCCAATATGACTGATGTCTTATAAGTCAGATAAATTTGGACTCAGAGACATACATTAGGTGTGAAGGCACACAGACATGAAGACTGCAATCTACAAGTCAAGGAGAGAGGTTTGGAACAGATTCTCCCCCCACAGCCCTCAGTACTGACCCCAGTGTTCAGTACTGTGAAACAGAAAATGTGCTATTCAAGTCACCCAGCCCATACTTTGTTAAGAAAGCCCTATAAAACTAGTACAAAGCTCTTGATTTTTATCAGTGTGTATATAATAGTTATGTAGAATGATGGGTTTCATTTTAAAAATTCTTTTGTAAAACTTTATTTTATTAATACATGTATGCAATACGTAAAGCTTACATTCCTCTCAAGGTATAGGTAAATGAACATAACACATCTTGAGCCTTTTTTTAATCCCTCTTTCCCTCCCCACCTCCCTCCCTCCCTTTCTCAATTGCCTTTTCCCATTTTCATTCTTCTTGTTATTATAGCTTTTAGTTCATGTTTGCAACAACAATTTGGCTTAATTTTGAAACATTTCTACATGCTGTCACGTATCTTGACCGTTTCTCTCCCCCTTGTCCTTTCCTCCCCTTTCAGAGTTTGGTCTATTTTGCCTAACACGGTGGTCTCCATTTCCCTGTACCTGATATAATTTTGTTCTTTCCCTACAGTATGCTGACCTTAATCCCTTTAGGTGTATATCAAGGCACGGTATAGCTGGATCAAACGTTAGGTTATTTTTAGTTTTTAAATTTATTTATTTTTGAGGACCTTCCGTACTGTTTCCCAAAACATCTGTCCTTACACTCTCACCAGCGGCATGTAAGGACTTCTTTATTCAACATCCCCAGCAGCTTTATGTTTTGCATTCTTGATGACAGCCATCCTTCCTGGTAGGTAAGGAAGGTCAGTGTTTTGATTTGTATTTCTCCAAGGGCTACAGATATTTCACATTTTTTTTGTGTAATTATTTGCCGCTTGTACTTCTTTTGAGAAGTGTCTGTCCAATTCCTTTGCCTATTTATTTACTGTATTTTTAATTTGATGTTTAGCCTTTAAGTTCTTTGTATATTCTGGATCTTAAGCCTACATGGAAAGAGTAGCTGCTACATAATCTTTCCCACTCTATTGGTTGTATTGTCACTCTTGCTGTCATTTCCTTTCTTATGTGTAGCAAATTTTTCCATTTGATGCAACCTCGTCTGTCAACTCTTGCTATTTTTTTCCCGAGCTTGGACTCTAATTCAGGAAAATTGTTGCCTATTCTTAGGTCTTAAAGTGTTTCCTGTCTGTGTTTTTCTAGCAGTTTCAAAGATTCAGGTCTTATACAGAGGTCACAAAGAGACCTCATACTTAGGCCCCTCACTTCTAAGGAAGCAGCAGAATAGCCTGAATGCTGCACTATCCTGGTGCAGAACTCTGGGAAATTTGGGGCTGTGCAGGCTCACAGTGCTCTGCTCTTAGAGGTACTTATTAGAAAAGATTTTTTTAAAATGCTGCCTAAGAATGAAAGACAGCTTCCTTTCTGTCATCTATTGTGCTACTCTATGTGTCTTTGTTGGTTTTTACATTGTTCAGAGTCCTGAAACTCTGTGGAGATGGGGACCAGGCTCTGGCAATGTGGCAAGAGCTCTCTCAAAGGACAAGAAATGAACTAAAGATGGGCTGTGTGGCTGGAAAAAGAAGAGACAGAGGGATGCAGTTGGTGTTGGAGAGGAGAGACATCTCCCCTCTAATCAGAGCCTGGAGCTCCTCTGCATGCTTAATTAAACCAAGGTGATGGAGGCTTCATATGTATTTCAGTTGTAGTTATATTAATTTCACTGAGTTCGTAGGCCACGATGACTCTATGAATCCTGCCTTTCCTGAGCTAATGGAGTGGCATAAATAACTCCAGGGGAAGCACATGGGCTGGCAGCTCCTAAGTTGGGCTGGGCTGGAGTTAATCAATCCTCTTCTCAATGTGTAGCTGAAGGCTTGATGTTAGGTCAGAGGTGGTGCTGGTATGGGGCTAATTTCCTCCTAACAGATGCCATTTCAGAGAGCCAGAGTTTCCTGTGCTTAGGAGAAAGAAGGCCATACTGGAAAGTCAGGAATCTGGACTTTGATGTTTTCATGGACCAAGAAGTAGTCATGTCACTCACTCTCCATGCACTGAACTCTCCAGTCTCCTGAGAGAGGCTGGTTCAATCTCCCTCAGCAAGGGCACATACTGCCTTTCTGGCTGCTACCATAAGCATTCCCTAGCCAATGGCTGACCTCATCTGGTGCCATCAGAGCCTTAATTTCTCCCAGGAGACAGGACTCATAGGTTTAGAGCTTGCCTCTGTAGTCACTGCTTTAATTCAGACCGTGCTCCATCTCTTAACTGCACTGAGACTTTAGGTAAGTCATCAAACGGCTCTGATTCAGTGTTTCCTCATTTGTAAGATGGGTGGGGTGATAAAGCAAGGATCCATCCTGTTTCCCTCTCCCCTCCAGACTCACAATGAGGGCTCAGTGCATGACCACATATCAAGTCTGGAGCCAGGCAGGGGCTGACGCATCAGCAGTACTCACTGAGTGTTTGCTATTATTAGCTCTCTCTCCTCAGGGACCTCATCTGCCCTGATTTCTTGAGAATAATCCATAGCAGCTCATGGAACCTCTAATTCTCCCTGCAGCATCCTAAGGGAAGGGCAGAACTGAGATGTAGGTTCACAGGGGTCCTGTTGTGGAGTGAGGCCCTTACCAGGCAGCTCCAGATGGGAGTAGGAAGCATAACTTCAAAAGTCCTTGCTGCATACTTATTTTCAGAAGTCATGGGGATAAAATCAACTCCCAGAGATGGAGGCTCAATTCATTAAGCTTAGATGGTTAATTACAGGGCAATTAAATATTTGATTAAATTAATCCTAAGGTGTTTAAACATTGTTTTGCAAAGAATGCCTGCTAATTAATTACAAAAGGAAATGAAAAACTGTAGTGGGGAAGGGGGCCACAGGATGCATAAGGAATTCACCCTGCTGAGGTTCTCTGGAGAGAAAGACCTGTGTCTGCCTGCAGGTTTTCATGCTTATCCTTGGTGCTTCTTTTCTCTTGTTTGCACATACATCCAGGCAGGATAGAGGGTTGGAAGGAGCCATGGCAGAGCTGGGGTCTAGGAATGGGAGGGTTAGTTTTGACTGCGTCACTGACATCCAGGAGTCCTTAGGGAGTCTCGTGGTCTAGTCTTCCTAGGGTGAGGGTATCAGCTCCCCAGAGTTTTTTTTCTGGGGTGGCCCCTCTAGGAGCTTGGCCTGTATTCCTGTTTGTAATGGAGGTGGTAACCACAGGGCTGGAGTATTTGTCTACATTCCCATGTGTCCTCATCTCTTAGGTTCCCCGATGTTTCCTACGAGCCCCCTCTCTGCAGTAGATGCCCAGTTCTATGTAACCTTCAAGCTAAGCTTAACACCGAAACCCTTCTTCTCTCCTCTAAGTCATTGTTGTGTATTCATATGGTAAATATTTGCAGAGCCCTTATGATGGTATCCCAAGGCGTGAAGAGCTTTGGTCATGTCTCCACCCTTGTGAGATAATCATGAGACAGTGAACAGGAGGAGCAATTCTGGAGGTCAGGAGGCTCCTTGAGGAAGTGACTATTGAAATGAGCTTGGGGAGTGTGTTGAAAATAAAGAATTATGGGCATAAGGAGGGAGATCAGAGTCTGAACCACACTAACCAATAGGTTATAAGATTGTGGTGGAGAGAGAAGTTGGAGGCATTTGATGATTTGTAAACAAGAGTGTGAGGGAGAGAATGAGGAGGAGTGCAAGATGAGGCCACTGGGGTGGGTGGGCTGGCCTGCCAGACCCCTGTGGGGTGCATTAAGCATTTCCACTCCATTCTTGTCCTGAGATCAAGGGGTGCCATTGGCAAACATGAGCAGTGGAGTGGTGTGCTGGGTACAGCTTTTTTTCAATCACTTTGACAAGCAGTAAGTGCACTCTGTTTCTATGAAATCTGCCTTCTGGGGCATCTGCCCTTTGTGTCAAACCTTGTTCTGACTTTGACTCTTAGGAGCAATGGTGACTCTGTCTTCCTCACTGTTAACTTCTTAAGGGCAGTGGGGAGGTGGGATCATTTTCTTCTTGGCTCCCATACCCTGAGCCCACTGTCAGGTCCTGGACACAGCTGGTCCACAGTGCATGTCTACAGCAATCTGTTAAACTGTGCAGGATGGAAAGTTCTGGGACCTTGGCTGATGTGATGGGTGCCGGCTGCACTTTGGTCCCATTTCAGCCTATGGGAGGGATTCCCCAGCTATTGGAAGGGTTGCAGTCAGTGCTGACTCAAAAATGTGCCTCAATTTTATGAAAGGCCTAAGAAAGGAGACCGCCTCAGCCTGTCTTTGGCTTCTCTACCCTGCTGGATAGTGCCTAGGAGCAAGGAATGGGGTTTCTTTAGGGAAGGCAGCTTGGTGAAGCCAAACTAGGCTGTATGCGCCATTTCCTAATGGGATTTAGATACAGAGGTAGTTGGGAGACACAGTAGTCTGCAACCATCTCAGCTCTAAATAGAGGTATCTGGGCATGGCTGTGAGGCTGTAGGCATGGATGATGGCCCATCCACAACGCCCAGGGCAAGACAAAGTCCAGACCTTCTGCTTTTCAGGCTCACTGAGAGCAAAGTTGGTTGGAGGTGGCCCCTGCCTGGATTAGTTATTTTTCTTATTGTTGAGACAAAATAGTTGGTACCCAAAGTTAACAGAGGAAAGGATTATTTAGCTCACAGTTTGAAGAGGTTCCAGTCCATCATCACACAGGTCTAAGGCAGGGTGGCGCATGGCAGAGGGGCAGTAGTTCATGGTGATGGAAGACAACAAATGTAACAGAAGAAAGACAGAGAAAGAGACAAACCTCTTTCTGTCTTTTACTTTGTATCCAGTCAACTGGGGTTAGGGCGGTGCTGATCGAATCAGTAGCCTGACATAGGAATCATCCACTCTTAATCTTATCACTCTTAAACAACATTGTACTATGAATCCATCTAGATTCAGCCACCTCTAAAAATCTCTGTGACAAACCATACACTTTCTTAAGGGGTTCCAGCAGGGTAGGTAGGGACAGATATTTAAACCAGCAAGTTAAGCATGACCCTGTGTGGTTGCTTTGTTCAGGCACAGCGTGTTAGCAACAGGCTGAGAAAGCATCACCCTTGCCTTCCTGGGCTTTCTTGTGTGGAGAAAGAATAAAAAAAAAGCCAATACCCATTAATGCAAACAACATACAAATGCTTAGTAGCATTGTGAAGGAAGGAAGCATGGGGTTGTCTGGAGCATTGTGGGAGTCACAGATCACACAGTGTCAGGCAGGACCACTCTGAAAAGGTGACCTCTGAGAGCTATGGAAAGAAAAGAGCAAGAGCAGCCAGTGCAGAACCCTGGGAAGAGCTCCACGTAACCCAGGAAAGGCCACAGATAGTGATGGACAAGGTAAAGAAGTGGGAGAAGAGTGGCATCCCAGGAAGTGGGAGAGGCAGCTGGGGCCAGACCCTGGGGCCTCAGGACCAAGAGAGTTGTGGGGTTTGATCTTACTGAAGTAATGAAGCCACTCAAATATTTTAAGCAGAGTTCAATTTACAATTACAAAGTTCTCTTCCTTTGGCATGTATTGACAGTGGTGGTTGATACTTATGCACAGAGGGAGACCAGTTAGGAAATAATTGAAATGGTACAAGTGAGAGACTCTGGTGGGTGACAGCAGGCAGAGGAAGGGAAGTGCACAGGGAGCTGTAGGTGTGGAGAGAGGATGACTTGGGGTTCTGACTGTGTGACTGTGGAGCAGTGCGTGAGCGATCGCCCTGGAGAGACTGCCTGTGGAGTTTCAAGTGAGGAGATGGGAGCTAGAAAAGCCAGGTTGGGTGTCTACATTAGGCAGAGAAGCAGCAATGTCAGGCCAACCTCAGTTAGGGGATTAGGAGCCCTGAGGTGTGACAGTCATTAGCTGGTCCTCCCTATATAGATGCATGTGAGGTCATCAGGAGTGGTAGGACCCAGAGGGAGACAAAGCAGAGATTACAAAAGGGCCCAGAGAGACAACCTACAGAATGGGAAGAGAACTTTGCCGGCTATACCTTGGGCAGAGGACTTATATCTTTATCCATAAAAAGCCATAAAAACCTCCAAAATATTAGACCTTTCCAATAAAAGACCCAGTTAAAAAATGGTTAACTCACATGCACAATCACTTCTCAGAAGAAGAAGGTTGTGTTTTAGGCGCTCAGGGGAGCCGTGCACCTATCCATACCTGCATGAAAACGTGTTCATCACATCTGGTCATTCAAGAAATGCAAGTTAAAACTATACCGAGATTCTCTCACTCCAGAGAGAAGAGCTGTCCTCAAGAAATCAAATAACAAATGCTGAGGAGCCATCAAGGAAAAAGGGAATCTTTTTACATTGTGGGTGGGAATGAAAGTTAGTACAAGTACTAGTATAACCACAGAAATAAGTATGAAGATTTCTCAAAAATGTAAAACTAGAAATCCCATTTCACCAACTATGAACCTTCCAGGGGGCTTCATAGAAGAGTTAGACATCAGATTATGGTAATACATGTGCACCTATGTGTACAGCCACACAAATTGTAATAGCTAAATTTTGGAAGCAGCCTGTATGTTCATCAGTGATAAACATAGAAAGGAAATGTGGTATTTATACAAAATGGAGCACAGTTCTGCTGTAGAGAAAGAGAAACTTGAACTTTGTAGGAAAATCGGCTGTGCCTTGACATCCTAATGATAAGTGAAACAAATTAGACACATGAGCTTAAATAACACATGGTCTCTCTCTCTCTCTCTCTCTGTATTTTATGGAAGGGTCTACAGGGTGTTCAGGGTCTCACTACTAGATCAGACTTGTAGTGATCCATCTGTTTACAGCCTCCCAAGAGCCAGATTATAGGTGCCATAACTCCCAGTCTCAATTGCCATCTCAGTGTGCCCTAGGGGTGGGGCCAACACTGCAGGCCCGGGGATTGAACCCTGGCCCCTGTGCCTGCTTGCAGGTACTTTAATCCACCGAGCTATTTGGCTGGCCCTCTGGTTTCTTTTTTATGAGAAACTCAAATTATTAAAAAAGAGTAAAATGGGGCTGGGAAGATAGCTCAATGGAATAAATGCTTGCCTGGCAAGCATGAGATCCCGAGTTTGATCCCTGGTACCACCACCACCACAAAAAAAAAAAAAAGAGCAAAATAAAGATACTAATAGAAAACAGGAGATGAACATTTTACAAATGGGAAGGGTCCCAAGGAATGGAGGGATGGGGAAGGAGAATAAAAAATAATTGAGCTGTGCTGTGTACTTGTCCTAGAGCCCCACGAGGAATATGATCATTATGTACTGCAAATGTGTACCAGTAAAAAAATAAAAATGGAAACAAAGAGAGCCCAAAGCAAGGTGTGCATAGTCTCAGACTCTGGGAAGGGAATGGAGGAAAAGTGTGGCAGACAGAGGCGGTGGACAGAAGCCAGGAGAGGGGGCTGCAGTCCTGGGAGAAGGAAGGCATTTCAATCAGGAAGAGGATGCTGTTCACAGGTGGAGCAGGGTGGGGTCCAAAGTGACCACTGAACTGGACACATGGAGATTAATGCTTTGATAGAAGGTCATGCCAAATACAGGTAGATCTAGACTTCAGAAGGAACTGTGACTACAAGGATGAATTGCTGCAGTGGGGAGGATGCTCTTGTCTCGGAAATCTGCAAGCGCTATAGAATCGAACAGAAGAACTTTTTCAGAGATTAGCAGTCTTATACAAATGAGAGGAAATGGCCGTAGGGTCAGTGTAGTGCCCAGCAGTGGTCAGTGGTTCCCAGGTGTTTTTGTAGGTGGCTTTAGAAAGTGGTTCGATTATGGGGGCTGACAGCAGATTGCCCTAAGGAGGTGGGGTCTGGCCACAGGGGTGGGTCATTGGAGCTGTGACCTGGAAAGGGATATCTCTCTTCCTTGATGCTTTTTCAGTCTTCCTGCTTCCTAGGTGCCATGAGGTGGGCAGATTTTCCTCTGCCATGGGCCTCACCTGTGTCTTTCCACCAGCTGATTATAGACTGAAAGGTGAGCTAAATCAGGCTCTCCTGCTTTGAGTGGTGGGTGTCAAACATGGTGTCTCAGGGACTAGAAAGTGACTAATACATCAGGAGAGGTGGATAAGGGATGGGGATGGACATTGTGCTCTGTTTGCTGGCTTGGGCCTGGCGGCATGCAGACAGAGTTTGGAAGCCTGAACAGAGTCTGGTGAAGCAAAGCAGAATTCAAGTGTGGGTTACTGTGCATGCTGGGTGAAGGGCAGAAGCAGCTTAGGGTGGAGAGGATGGAATTCAAACCAGGGGCCAAAGGGTTGTACAGGAGTGAATCAATGAGGTCAGCCAGCAGAGGCTAATTTCAAGTTTAATTGTAACCGGTAATAAGATAATGGAGTAGAGGCTAGAGGGACAGGTTTTTAAACAAAGAATTCATTTTATGTGTCCGGCGCAGATCGGCGCAGAAAGAAAGACCCGAGACACCTTGTCTTTTGGAAGGAAAAGATCTCTCTTTATTGCGGAAGCACAGCAGCTTATATAGTATAGCTAAGCCAATCATCAGCAGCCACGTATAAATATACAGCCAATCCCGCTCTGTCATCAGGCAGCCCCCCCATTCTGTCCGGATCAACAGGCAGGGCCACGCCTTACTTCCTGTTATTCTGAACATGTCAAGGCGGAGCCCACAAAAAACGCCAAGCCATTACCCAGAGCGCCAAGCCGCTGCTTGCACCGCTCCCAATATTATGTATGATGAGTGTCTTTCTGTGAACTTAGAGAGCAAGGTTGTGGCCTGCGGTGGTGACAGCTTGCTGTGTGTCCTTTTTACCCACTGCAGCCATCTTTGGTGAGTTGCTTCCTTCCTCCAGCACAGTTCCCCCTCTGCAGGATGATGGGCAGTCTGGGGGAGCTCCTGGGTGAGTCACTCAGTGTCCTGGATCACCACACCTGCCAGAGAGGCTGAAGGACACAGATGTTCCTGAGCTGCCAGCCTGAACACAGGATTCTCTTAGTCCTGTCATCAGCTGGCTGTGCGGCCCCTGAGTTGACCATTTCACTTCTGGGTATCAACTTCCATGCTAACAGGGGGCAGCTCTGCACCAATGTCTGGTGAACTACCTTCTTCAGGGCCCAACTCTTCCTGCCACAGTCCTCACAGTACGGCATGCCCCCTCTCCGGCCAAAGACTTCCACCTTCTTCTTCGTCTTAGTGTGCTCTTCTTAACTTTCCCCTGTGAAATACACCCCTTCCTTCTCTTCTTTCAGTCCAGCTTAGATCCGCTTTTCCAAAACTTTCTCTCAATAAGCTTCCAGGATGGCCCCAGACTATAGTGCTCCTGGACTCAGAATGAGTTCAGCAGGCCCCTCTCCCTTCTGCAGCCTCTCCTTCTGTGGCAAGCCCCACTTGGCCTGTGAGCTCATGCTTGGGTGCCTGGAGCACATATATCTGGAATCTTTTCCTGCTGCTTCACAGACATTAGAACCAAAAGTCAAACCCCTTGTTTCCCCTGAGCACCCCTGGGGCGACCAAACATTCAAACATCAGTACCTTCCTTCTACCTATGGAACCAAGGCCTGCCACAAAGGCAAGCCCCAGGGTCCCCTCATTCCCTCCTCTGGCCACTCACCCACAGCTCTCTGCTCAGCATTCAGGTGACCAAGAGGATCAGATCCCTCAATGTGCTTTGTGAGAATTAAAATGAGACAGCTGGGGGAGGGGCAAGGAGGGATTCTCTGTCCTCTATCCAGCAATATTCTACATTCTTGGGAGCTTCAAGTCCTTTGAGACCAATGCCCACTTACCTCCCACAATTGTCAATGTTTGAGTCCTTTATGTTTGAATTCTCTGTGTGACACTTTAAAAGAGGGCCAGTGATACAGTTCAGCAGGCTAAGTGTCTGCTTAATCAAGAGCAGGGACCAAGGTTCATTCTTTCGCACTGCATGCTGTGCGGCCCTGCCTGATGGCACAAACCTTTGATCCCAGGGCTAAGGAGGCTGAAAACAGGAGGATCACTAGGAGTCTAAGCTACATAGTAAGATCCTGTACCAAGTACATTTTTTTTTTGGTGGTCAGCTCAGCCTGCCCTGGGAGTGGGGCGGGCATGGCATGTACTGCCAGGGATTGAATTGAGCTAAACTTGCCTAAGCAGGTGCTTTACACTGCTGAGCTATGTCACTGCCCCCAAATACATTTTAAAACCAACAAAAAATAAAAATAAAATGAAGCCATCATCACCACCACCAGCCAACAAACAACAAAAGGATAGGAGATTATCTTGTAGGAAGACTATAGCGAGGTTGGAATCCTACTGGAGCCTATCCTGGAATTCAAGCCCTGTATTTCCCTAGTGGTGTGCAATCCCAGCAGTCCAATCATCTTCTCTGGGCTTCTGTTTCCATCTGTGAAATGGGATCGCTTCCTAAGAGCCCCTGCCTGTCTGCCTCACTAACATCCAGTGAGACACATGCACCTGCAGGACCGCTTTGGAAACTTGTGGTCCACAGTCTCGTGGGATGGAGAAGTGATCTAGTTCCCCCAAGCTGCTGCCTACGGAGGGTCTGGCTGTTTCCAGAGGGAGGCAGTCCCAGGCTGTGTGGCGGGGGCCCCACTTGCAGTGAGTACAGACAGTAACTGTTCTGGCTAATTGGAGCAGAATGAAAGTTTTCCCCAGTGCAGCAGAATGCAGCAGCCTGGAGAGGATGCTCCAGCGGAGCAGAGGGGAGCAGGAAGCCTAGGAGAGGGGAGAGCCTGGGGCCTGGACGTGGGGCTGGCGCTGTGTGAGCTGGGGATGGAACTCCTAACCTGGTTAGTATTTGACTTTGGTACAGTGTACTTTGGTCTCATTAACTTTTAGCCAGAACTGTCGAGCTGTCCTTTCAAGCTGGTCTTTTATTTTCAATAAATCCTCTGATCTTTAAGTTTTTCAAATCTTGGGGGTTCTAAAGCACATGCTTGTGTTCTGCCTAATTTGCTCTTTCCATGGAAACCCAGGCATTCCAGGAAGGGTCAAAGACAGAATCCTACCTAAAATGCTCTGTGTATCAAACAATGTGTACTGGCTGTTAGATAAGGTGAAGCAAT
Organism: Ctenomys sociabilis; assembly: GCA_004027165.1. Taxonomy (NCBI): domain Eukaryota; kingdom Metazoa; phylum Chordata; class Mammalia; order Rodentia; family Ctenomyidae; genus Ctenomys; species Ctenomys sociabilis. The sequence goes on along the minus strand of PVKA01006009.1, from coordinate 44,857 downwards.
GCTGGAGCTTTTGGAAACTGTAACAGCATGCTGGAATGACAGCCTCATAAAGGAACAAGGAAGCTGGAATTGGCAAACCTGGGTTACAAGTCCAGATCAGTCATAAGGAGAAAATACCACATCATTCATTGTTCATTCCATCTTCATTTCACAAGGATTATTGAAAAAAATGGAAAGCAAAATAAAAGGCATTAAAACCACCTTAATAATTACTCAGGAATTTGACGTTTTTGTGGTGCTAGTGAAGGAAACCCTAGCTTTGTCCCTGCCTGGACAGTGTTCCACCTCTGACCCTCTTTCAGGGCCTGGGCCAGTTCTTCAATAATGGATACCTGTTTCAAACCCCAAATTTGTAACAGTGACACATAAGTAATGTAATATTGCCTCTAAGCAATATTAGAGACAAAAAAGAAAGCCTGTTGTGAGCATGCTGATAATTAATTAGCAAGTTGATTTACACCCTTCAAAGTTATCTTTGTGCAGTCAAATGCTCTACCACTGAGCTATACCCCCAAAAGTTATCTTTGTGTAGTGCACCTTAATCTTATTTGGACATCCTAGTCCATGCAGGAAGTCAGGATAAAATAAATTGTGAAGAAGAGGCAACGGGAAAACATTTGCACAGGCAGGCAGTACATGGATGGGTGAAATTCATGAATTAAAGAGTTTTAGGGAAAAGACAGATGTAAACTGCGTACTTGAGAATCAATAGTCCTCCTGAACATCAGCAATCGCTAGAAAACAGAATGGGAAATATCCATTTATAGTGAAACAAGTGATCTCACATACTTAGAAAAAATATACATGGCTGACCTTTATAAGGAAAATTACAAGCCTTAATGGTTGGGGGCAGGGAAAGAGACATAATCTATCCCAGGATGAGCACACTTGCTGTTGGAAAAACGTCTGCTACCTGAGGCTAATTTACAAACAAAGCCCTTGCGTCCAATCAATCCTAGTATTTTTTTTTCAGAGCACAACAGATTTTGGAAAAACAAGCAGATGATGATTTCAAAGGACTTGCTGAAAAAAATAAAAAAAGAATAAATGAGGCGGCCTAACCTGTAAGATATTAAACCATTTTATAAAATAATCATTTAAAAGTAATTAAAAATGAATGAGGTTGGCAAGCCACACAGCACTAAAGAATTTTAATTCAGGACTCTTCTTTATACTTAGATGAATTAAAGACCTGACTATATCTTCAGAAACAGAAAAATTAGCAGAAAATGAAATATCTTTACAAAGAAAGATCACTCTTGCCTTTGAGGCGATGCAAGAAACCACCCAGGGCAAGGTTGATGGATGACAGCAAGAATGAAATAAAAACTCACTTTGGTTTAAAAAAAAAAATGAAGCAAAAGGAGGAAATGCTGGGTGGAAACGTGTGGTTGCCCCAACTCTGACACACAAAGGGATGATAGCTGTGTCACAGAGAGTTCATTAAAATTCATAAGAGAGAAATATTCCTACTCGATAGACAAGTAGGCGACACATTTAGGCAGGCTATCCATGCAAGGGAGAGTCAGTATGTTAACAAACACCTGGGAAGATGCGTAACCTTGCTAGCAATCAGAGCAATTAATATTAGGGCCTCTTAGCAGAATGTTGGTGGTGCCTGCCTGTAATCCCAGCACTCTGGGAGGGCAAGGCAGGAGGATCACAAGTTTGAGCCCAGCCTGGACAATTTAGTGAGACTGTCTCAAAAATAAAAATAAAAAAAAAATAAAAAATAAAAAAAAATAAAAATAAAGAGCTCGGGATGTAGTTTGATGTGAAGGCCTTGTGTTCATTCCCAGGTACTGAAAAAAATGTAGCTTCAATCTATTTGATATTTATTAAAGTGGTAAAAAATACTTCTGCCCCAAACACAGCTACACCAGCCACGGTGCCATGGTTAGAGCATGGAGCATTGCAAGTGGGGGCAAAAAATTGATTACTCTTAGAAGTGATGTAAATAGAATTACTCTTTAAAGGAGCAGTGTGTAAGAAGAGCCTCAAAATATTTATGTCCTTCAGCCCTGTTAGTCCAACTCTGAAAAGAGAAAGGGTATCCTTCGATGATATTCTGTTTATCACTATTCAACAACAAAAACTTGGAAGTAATCTACCTGCTCAGTAGTAAGGGAATTGTTGAGTAAATTACAGGGCATCTACATTATTTTATGCAGTTATTAAGTGTGATCATGAAGTGTAGAAGCATGGAAAATATCATGTATTGTTAAGAGACTAAAATCTTGCACCTGTACGAAAGCACAGATATTTAATAAATGCAATAAGAGGAGAATTATATCTCTGTGGATGAAGGCAAGACAGATTTTCATAAAAGTGAAAATAGTTTTGCAAGGGTTGGCATATTTGGGCATCTTGGCTGTTATGCTGCTTTAATTTTAAGATTTTTGGGGAACTCTCAAAGGATGGTAAGACCCAATAACAGGCTCTTTCTTAGCCATAATCTCTTCCATGGCTGGACTGTATGTCCCCTGGGCCAACCTAGGTGACCTGTTCCCTGAGTTTGAGCTCTGCTTGCTCTTAGGGAGCAAGAGTCTCTGTTTCCCACCTGGATAAGGACAAGGCCAGAAGCTTCCCACGATGCCAGCAAAAGTATCTACCTTGGAACTTGGGGTAGCATTGATGCCTGCTAGCCAACCACCTCTGTGGCACTGGCCCCCAGCTGCCAGGGCCTGGCTATCCTCTTGGACAAAAATTGCAGCAGAAACCACACTGCCAGCCTTCAGTCTGCGTTCCAGAGCTGCCAATGCATCTTAGCTGTGGGGACCTGCACCTCCAAGCAGACATCAGTGGAGAGGCTTCCCTGGTCAGTCAAGGGCTTCCTGACCAACCTGACTGCCTCTAAGTCCCAGGCAGTATTTGTGTGCTGGAGCTCGTGTCAGAGTCAGGATCAAAGTGCACAGAGCTGCTCTGAAGAACCAGGCCATCCTCAAGAGTCAAGGTACTCAGATCCTAGGCCTTGTGCTGAAAAGGCTACACGGTACTCTATCCCATGTGTTGTGGTACCAGGAGCTCCAGGCTAGCTCTGAAACTCCTCCACACACACCCATCCCAAGAGTATTTAGGTTTAGTGTGTGTGTGTGTGTGTGTGTGTGTGTGTGTGTGTGTGCAATACATGTGCCCTAATGTGAGGGGATTTCTCTCCTCCTTTCTCTCCTGCATATAGTGATTTGTTCCTTTGTCCTGATTCCTTTTATTTCTTTTCCAATAATCTGTTTATTGAACCTGAGTGCTCATTGTTCTGAATGATGAATATAAAAGTGAAGAAATATCCATTAATGGGTGGAGAGTGCTTTAATTTTAAGTCTGCGTAAACTTACTGCCTGGTTCGTTCCCTTAGAAATGCAACTACAGTTCCGAGCCCATCTTAATGCTCAGCTTGTCTCCCTCTTTCATTTCCACAAGAATTTCACCTCATCGAGTTGTCATGGTTTTTATAGGCTCTCAAGTCCTATAAGGATGTGAGAAAGGCTCACACGAGAAGATATAGGGGTTGGCATCTGGTGGAAATTTCCAGTAGACATGTTTCTTATTTTGGAGGGGGGGGGACCGGAGATTGGACCCAGGGATTCCGTACCGCACTATCTTCCTAACCTTTTAAAATTTTTATTTCTTGAGGAGCACGGTTTCTCTGAGTCACTAAGTTGCTCTGGATGGGCTCAAGCACAAAGTGATATGCCCAGCTCAGCAGACACATTGCAGTGGCTGTGGTGCTTTCGCCTTAGGCCAGAATGGCCAGAATCTCTGCGTGCATGAATCTAGGCTTTCATCTGACCAAAGAGCGTCCCTTCTGGGTGGGGCCCGCATGGCAACAGTGAGGGCAATATGGTTTGTTATCCCAGAAGCAAGCAGCTCTTATTTCATTTATAGTGTAATAAAACTCTTATTGATTTTAATAAAATTGAAAAATCTCTTTGTGAATGAAAACCCTGGGGCCCCACCCTGTGAGTGCTGACTTGCTGCGTTTTCTCCACCCGGTGGACATTATGATTTATATTTGGGCACTGCTGCAGTCCAGGGCAATTTCCCTGGCCAGAATAAATGGGAACTATAAAAAGTTGCACGTTTGAGCACCTCCCAAGGGCCCTCCAGGGGTTGTGGCTGGGAGGGAGGAACGTTTCCCTGCGGAGTGTTCAGGGCTGCCAGAACAGCCAAGACACAGGTCAGGAGGAGTGGGGTGGGCGGTGACTGTGCTGCCCCGGCAGCGCCTCTCTCTCCTCAAGACCTCTTCTAACTGAGCTTCCAGCAATTACTTTCCGTCAATGCCTTGTGCAGATCGCGGGTCTCAAACTGGTCACACTCAGTGCCCAGCCAGAGTATTCCTTATCCGTGTACTCAAAGTGGACACTCTGTGTCATTTCAACTCTCCTTCCTGGCTTCTGAAGGACCTGCAATGATCCCTGCACTCTCCCATAACTTTGAAGCTGAGGTGATCTAAAATTGAGCCCCTTCAGCCAAACAGGCCCACTAGAAGAATGATAGCTTCTCTGACAAATGGTGCTGGAAAAACTGGCTCTCTATATGCTGAAAATTAAAGCTAGACCCAGGTCTATCACCATGCACTAAACTAAAATGGATTAAAAATCTAAACATTAAACAAGAAACACTAAATCTCCTGGAAGAGAAAATAGGGGGAAATCTTAAAGACATAGAGGTAGGCAAAGAGTTCATGAACAAAAATCAAATTTCATGGGAAGTACTTCAAAGAATCAACAACTGGGACCTCCTCTTACTGAGAGGTTTATGCACACTGAAAGAAATTGCCAATTGAGTGAAAAGACAACCCACAAATCCGGAAAAAATCTTAACTAATAATCACTTAGAGAAAGGACTTCTATCTAGAATATATAAAAAATTTAAAAAAATTAGGGCCGCAACATTTAAAGAACCAATTGGCAAACCGGCATATGAGATGAATACACACTTCTCAGAGGAAGAAATACAAGAGGCAAATAAATACGTGAAAAAATGCTTCACATCACTGGCCACTCAAAAAATGCAAATTAAAACAACATGGAGATACCATCTTACTCCAGAAAGAATGGTTATCATAAAGAAATCAACTAATAATAAATGCTGGAGAGGTTGCTGAGAAAAGGAGCTCTTCTCCACTGCTTGTTGGAGTGTAGACTGGTTCAACCACTAGGGAAATCAGTGTGGAGACTTCTCCACTCTTCTGACTGAAAATCCTATTCAATACAGCTATGCCCCTTCTCATAATTTTCTCAGAACTGAAAACATCGTACCACAATGATACAGTAGCGCAATTTGTTGTAGCCAAATATTGGAAGCAACCAAAATACCCGTCCCCTGAGGAATGGATAAAAAAGATGTGGTATTTTATACAATGGACTATTACTCAGCTATAGAGAAAGATAAACTCCAAGCCTTCATAAGTAAGTGGATGCAACTAGCAGCTACACTCATAAGTGAAATAAACCTGACCCACATGGGTAAGTATATTGTCTCCCTAGTGTAAGAACCTGAAAGAAGAAATAAAGCAAGGCAACAATATGCAATGTATTAATTATTGCAATTGTCCTACTAACCTGTTTTGAAACTGTTTCACTGCTATTTTATCTTTGTTTCTCATTAAAATGAATGAAAAATTTAAAAAAGAAATAGAACCTGAAAGGTATAATAGATATAATAAAACAGAAAGAATTCAAACTTGAGGATTAAATAACAAAGAGGAGAGAAAGCTAAGAAAAAAGGTAGGGGAAAAACACTCAAGTAATATATTCAGGATGGCTGAGGTGATTATACTAAGAATTTCCATCAGTCTTCTGAAAAACAGCAGTTAATACGTAGAATTTTCACCTTGACTAACTTTGTATGGTATCTAAGCAACTACATCGAGGACAAGAATGTGTAATACAGGTTCAATACCTGACATCTTGGTCTCTTAAATGTGTACCCTTCCTTCCTTCCTTCCTTCCTTCCTTCCTTCCTTCCTTCCTTCCTTCCTTCCTTCCTTCCTTCCTTCCTTCCTTCCTTCCTTCCTCTGTCCCTCTCTCCCTTTCTTCCCTCCCTCCCTCCCTTCTTGGATTTTAGGGACGGGTCTACAGAGTGTTCAGTCTAGGTCAGATTCGTAATGATCCACATGTGTACGGCCTCCCAAGAGCTGGGATCACAGGTGTGTGCAACCATTCCCAGTCTCAATTGTTGTCTCAGCACACCCCGGGGGCGGAGCCAGCAAAGCAGGGATCTGAATCCTGGTCCCTGAACCTGCTTGCAGGCACTTTAATCCCCTGAGCTATTTGGCCAGCCCCTACTGTTTCTAATTTCATATCAATTATCACTGTACTTTCTTTAAAACAAACTTCCAAAATAAGGTAAAAAAAGAGACAGAACAAAAATTTAAGGATTCTTCAAAGCAAGTGGTAATATGCAACCATATGTTCAATCTTACATAACAGATCTACTAATCTGAGTAACATACATGATGATAAAAAGGTAATATAACAACCATTGTCAATCAGCTCTTCTGGGTTTGAAAATCTGTAGCATGTACTGTTGTAATGTTGTCCTCTTTCTTTCTTTGTTTCTGACTTTTTCTTATTTTGCTTTTACTTTTCAAAATAAAATAAAATTTTAAAAATGTCAGAATGAACTCACATGAAATATTTTTCCCGTACTGGGGGCTGAACCCAAAGGTGTTCTACCACTCAGCTGCACCTCTAGTCCTTTTTTGTGCTGAGACAGAGTCTTGCTCAGCTTCCCAAGTGGGCTTCAAATTTGCAATCCTTTTGCCTCAGCTTCCCAAGACAAACTTTCAGAAGTGAGAAATGAATCTGCTGTTTAATACAGAGTAAATGCCATGTACTCATTGAATAAATACTGAGTAGCTGCTTGCTGTGTGTGAGGCCCTTTTCTAGGTACTAACGATGTGGGAGTAAACAGGCACAAATTCTTCTCATGAGAGTAAAGCACATAGTCAACAACAATAAATAAAACAGGAAGAATAGTATGTTTGAGGAAAAAAACTGAAATGGAAATACAGTAATCTTATTTTAAAAAACTGAATTTTATAAGTTACATAAATAATCACTGCTGAAAAATACAGTGGAGTGCCACTATCCTTTAAAAGGAGAGATAGTGGACTGTGAGAAAGCTCAGTGGACCAAACGCCTGCGTAGGCAAGCGCAGGAGCTGGGGTTTGATCCCTGGCACCACATGCTGGGCTGGCTATGACTACGGGTACCCTGAACCCAACACCAAGTCCAGATGTGGTGGCATATGCCTGTAATCCCAGCTCTGGGGAGGCTGAAAACAATGAGAACCACTAAATGTCTGAGCTGCATAGTGAGGAGACCCTGCACAAAAATAAAAATGAAAAAACAAAATAAAAAATAAAAGGAAAGGCATTATTTTTTAATTTTTATTTATTTATTTTTTATTTTTCTTTATTTTTAATTTATTTTTTATTTTATTGAAGTACAAATATCAATCAGACAGTTTTAAGACACCTTAACAAGACAGATTTGATAAATTAATACATTGCAAACTGTTTTCATACTGTTTTAGTATCGTACAAGGTGCATACATGATATTATACTTACAATTATTTTTAAAAAGGATAACAACCTACACAGAGGGCACCTTTATTTCTTTTTTTTTTATTTTAGTTTTTCCATAATTTTATTGAGAAACAAATAGCAATGAGATAGTTTCAAATCAAAGTAGTAGGACAGTTTCAATAATTAATACATTGCATATTGTTGTCTTAGTGGTTATTATTGTACAAGATGCAGACATAATGTCCTGTTTACAAACACTATTAGAACAAATCTTTCTATTCATTGAATTAAGAGAATGTAGCTGTATATCTATTTTAACTATTTTGAATATACAGATACAAAATGGTTGTTCATTTGTATCCCTTTTTTTGCTTAGTTTTGTCACTTAAATGTTATAGGTGTGAAAATTCGGCAAAATATTCCAAAATAGTCCAGTAGTCCATAATAGTAGTGGGTTTTCCGTAAGACTGACAATGTCAGAAGTTGTTATCTTGAGCCTTTTAGAGCTCAGTGTATTAATATGGCTTTACTTTTTATACTTCGTTTTTATACTTTTCTGCTGGATGTTTAAGACCAAGCTAAAGCAAGACCTATATAGCAAGAAATATAACTTTTGTATCTGAGAAGGTCAGCCAAATCCCCTCAGGATTTATCCTGAGACCCTATACAGCAGTTTGTAGATCCTTTGTCAGTGTCAGCCATGTGGATGAGTCACGGCCATTGCTTGACCAATTTGCTCTCTGTGAAAGCCTGAGAGAATGTTTTCTCTCCATGTGACTCTCCTTAGGCACACTGTACATCATTGATCACTTTCTTCTTTGGCCCCATAATCTCCTTGATCAGAAAATTTGGGACACAACCGAGTTGCATGATGTTACAGTACAGGTTCTCCTATGTTGTAAGTCTTCACTGACCTTGAACGGCTAGGGCCAAAATGTTGGCATACAGGGTACCTTTAAAGGACTGACTTAGCACATCAACAGTAAACTGGGTTTTAGCATAAGGGTCAGCACATCACTCCAGCTTGTGGAGTAAATACAGCCTATTACCTATTTTTTTCAATAAATTTTTCTACTACAAACAGTGCTGGGGATGGAGCCCAAGCTCTCTCGAGTGCTAGAGGTAAGCACTCTATCACTATTCACTATCACTGTAGATAGATTTTACTGAAATGTAGCTACGTGCGTTGATTATTGTTTACGTCTTAAATTCCAGATAATGACCACAAGAGAGATTTCACACCACAAAGCCTAAAGTGTTTACTATCTGAATCTTTGCAGAAAATGCCAATTCCTGGTTTAGTACATGAAAGATCCTTTGGTGTACTTTTAAGAGGGTTTTTTTTTTGTTTGTTTGTGTTTTAGGGAAGGGACTATAGGGTGCTCAGGGTCTCATTACTTGATGGAACACGGTGATTCTCCTGTTTACAGCTTCCCAAGAGCTGGGATTACAGGCACACACCACCAGTCTCCATTGCCATCTCAGCACTCGTGGGGGTGGAACTGGCACTGCAGTTCTGGGGATGGAATCCCCGGCTCCTGGGCCTGCTTGCAGGCACTTTAATCCACTGAGTTACTTGGCCGGCCCTGGCTAGAGGCTTTACTCAATATACTGAAAATGGATTGATCATGGATCTTCATAAAACCCCTTAGCAATATTCAGGTGAACATAAGGTCCACATGAGTGTGATCACGTCCTAAAAAAACAACAGAAGCCTAAGAGCTACTAATTTTCTTGGTAATAAACATAGAAACGTGTGCTCATTAAAGAAAATGTGAGCCCTTCTACCCTGCTCCTGCTGCTTTCCCCTCATCTCTTCTGTCTGCTCAGTTCACTTCCCTCCCCCCTCCCCCACAGCATTTTCAGCTCATGCATGGTGGCCGCCGGACCCTGTGTGTAACTCTTTTTCTATCTCGTAAGCCATCGCATGTGTTGCATTTGACTGTGTCCAGCAAACTTTTAAGCTCTCTTCTCCTTAATTTACTTAATCCTCCAACCACCCACTGGGGTTGGTACTATTATTATGTCCCTTTTTTCAGATAAGGAACAAGTCCAGAGAGATTAAAGAACATGCTGAAGTCCACACAGCCAAGGGCACCCTGCTTCTGAGTCTGGGCTGGCAACCACTCTGCCTCCATTGTAACATTTATCCTTTTCTTCCCTGGATAGGAGACTTATTCAGACCCGGGGCCATGTCTCCATACTGACATCACTAGTGCCTACTGAAGGGCGAGAGCACTGTGAGCTCTGACTAACATGGGTATAATTATTACTGGGTAACATCTTGTCTGCTGGGAGAGTGCTTGGGGGCTGCGATGTCTTCACCCTTGTAACTGTCTGGAAGGTCCAAAGAGGTGGTGAGTACACCATATTATGTACTTGGCTTTCATTACTAAACTTTAATGGCAGAGGGAGGGTTCATGTGTCCCACAGAAGTTAAGTGAACTTGCTGAGCCTGGCATTTCTTCTCTGACTGCAAAGCTGGGAGTGTTTCCCAGGTCCCTGGGACTTTCAAACCCATCTCTTCTATTCCTCATTCCAGGGCTCATCTAACTTCAGACTCCACCACTAAAGACTTCATCCTCATAATAGGTTCTAGCTCTAAGGGCTGGACAAATAGCTCAGTGGATTGAAGTGCCTGCTTAGTCAGACACAGCAGCCAGGGTTTGATCCCCATTGTGCCATGCCAGCCCTGCACCTGGGGTGTGCTGAGACTGGGTGTGGTGGCACAAGCCTTAATCCTAGCACTTGAGAGTCTGTAAACAGGAGGATCACTATGAATCTGATCTACGCAGTGAGACACTGCAGACCCTATAGACCCTGTACTAGAATACAAAAAACAAAACAAACACCCCCCCATAATAGGTTCCAGCTCTAGATATATCCTCTTAAGGGAAATAGAAAGCTGTTTTCATGTCCCACTTACTCAGCAGGACATAATATAGTTTAAATGAAAAATAGAGGATGAGATTCAGTGCTACTGTCACAAGGCCAGAGGCTGGGATGGGCTGCTGTGCTCTCAGAACTGGGATGAAGATGTAGTGATATCTGGGAGGTGATAATGCTTCTGGCATGACTGTCCACTCTTCTCCTGAGTACCATCCTGTCCTGTACCCACTAGTGAACGCTTGGCTTGAGGGGAGCCAGCATCCATTACATGGCACTGTCTTTGAGTGAGAAGGAGGAGGAAAAGAAGGAAGAAGAAGGAAGGAGAGAGGGAGAGAGGGATGTGGAGAGAGAGAGAGAGAGAGAGAGAGAGAGAGAGAGAGAGAGATGAGACAGTGGAGGAAGAGATACAACAGAGAAGGAATAAGAAAGGAGAGGAGGGGAAGGGAGGGCAGAGAGAAACATCAGTTATATAAAAGGAAGCCAGGGTCCTGAAGCCCTAGGGAGTTGGGGACAGGGTGACTTCAACTTCCAGAAGTTCTTTGTGAAGTCTCCACATCCCAACTCACCTTGGATTTCAGGAGACATCCCAGGGCACTTTTTGAGGATTTCTTCTTCTCTTTTTTTTTTTTATAGAAACTTGTTTATTAAGATAAGCTAATTTATTTATTTATTTTTTGGTCAAAATATTATTTATTAATATTTTAGTATCAGTGGGTAGTGGAGTAAGTATGCATTGAAGCTCCAGCTTGGGCCTAAATTTTTTTCCATACTGTTGAGAAACAAATAGCAATGAAACAGTTTCAAATCAAATCAGTAGGACAGTTTCAATAATTAATACATTGCGTCTTGTTTTCTTAGTGATTATTTGTTGTACAAGATGCAGACATGATATTCTATTTATAAACACTATTAAAACAGATCCCTCTATTCATTGAATTAAGAGAATGTAGCTGTATATCTATTTTAACTATTTTGAATATACAGATACAAAATGGTCGCTCATTTGTATCCCCGTTTTTTGTTTAGCTTTGTCAATTAAATATTATAGGGATGTTAATTCAGCAAAATATTCCAAATTGGCCAGTAGCCCACAGTAGTATTGGGTTTTCTGTATGTCTGGCAATGCCAAAAGTTGTTGACTTGAGTCTTTGACAGCTCAGCATAATAATATGGCCTTACTTCTTATACTTCAGTTTTATACTTTTCTGCTGGATGGTTAAGACCAAGATAAAGCAAGACCTATGTAACAAGAATTATAGCTTTTGTATCTGATTAAGGTCAGTCAAATCCCCACAGGATTTATCCTGAGGCGCTGTATCACAGTTTGTAGATTCTTCGTCTGTGTCAGCCATGTGGATGAGTCACGGCCATTGCTTGACCAATTTTCTCTTTGTGAAAGCCTTAGAGAATGTTTTCTCTTCATGTGACTCTCCTTAGGCACACTATACATCATTGCTCACTTTCCTCTTTGGCCCCATAATCTCCTTGATCAGAAAATTTGGGACACAACTGAGTTGCATGATGTTACAGTACAGGTTCTCCTATGTCCTGAGTCTTAATTGACCTTGAAAGGTTAAGGCCAAAATGTTGGCTGTCCTTGTGGCCCTCCTCTTTCTCTCATTTTTTGTCTGCAAACTTAGGTTGTCAACCCTCTAGAAGAGAATCTTATTGTTATTACCGTACAACCTAGGCTGTTGAGCTTAACCTCACTATCTGTCTGAATATCAAATATCTTAGGCTTAACATGAAACAGATATTTTTCATCAAGTATTGATATGTTAAACTTTAAGTCCGTACAATATATAACATAAAAAATTTGAAAAACTAAAATATATTTTAAAAATAGGAATAAACAATCATGTATGTTTAGACATAAGTTTAGAAATCTAACCATATACAGCATTGTAGCAGGACAGCCCCACAACACTCCTTTTCCTGTCTCCGGCCTTCATTCAAGGTAAGCTAATTTAGATGCCTGTAAGTAAGCAGAAGAACCTGGACCAAGGTTCCAGGTCGTGTTCTGCATGCATCCACACAAGGATGGAAACACTGATAGCTTGTACACCCTCTTCCTGAGCAGGAGAAGAAGGCCTCCAGGGACCAAAAGGGTTTCTCTGGCTGATCTGCAGGAGGCACCAAGATGAGCTGCAAGTGTTGCACTGCCTGAAGGAGCTGCTGGGAAGCTGGAGATGTAGGAGGATCAGAGAGGAGAGAGAAGGCAACTTCAGCTGGGCAGAAGGCAGAAGGCGACTTTCCCCAGCAGCTTTATCCCAAGTGAAGATGGGCTGCCTGGGACGCTAGATTTGCAGGGGGCTGTGGAAGCCCTTAGGAGCCAGGGCAAGCCGGATCTTTGTTTGAGGATCTCTGGACCATGGATTCCTCCACTCTGAGTTGGTCCTCATTGCTCCTAGGAGAGCCTTAGTTCTGAAACCTGGATTTCTTGGGTAGAGAGGAAGCACACGAGCCTGGAATGCCTGCCCAAGACTGGGTCTGTTTTACGGAATCTGGAATGAAAGAGACAATGGCCAGACTCAGTTGCGTCTGGGCAGGGCCCTCAGAAGCACATGGCCCTCACACTCTGGGACTCTCAGAACCCTCCCAGGGATGAGGAGCCCTGTAGTCGCCTCCCCACTTGGGATCTACTCACAGGCAAGATGCCTGACTTCTGGGCTGCACCAACCCCGAGGAGGCGGCTGTGCTGGGTCTCTGCTCCTGGTCCCTGCCTTCTGGGAGCTAACTGCCTCCTCCTCTGCTATTCTCTCTATCTGATGCCTGCTCCCCATAACCAGCCAGCAGAGGGACAGCTTCGTGGAATGCCGGGGTGAGCGTGAGTCCTGATCAGTGTGACTTTCCATCTGGTCTGTTCATGAAGCCCTCTTCCTGACTCATCGTCTGGCACAGAAAGCCTGGAATCCCAGGAGCCTGGGATTCCTTTTCTAGACTGGGCCACTCTTTCTCTCTCTCGCCTAGGTCCCTCCAAGCATTGAGTCAAGGGAGATCAGGGAAGTTTTCTAACTTGAAGCCTTTCTACCCTGCCTGGCAGGTGCTTCTAGGTGATGTCGCGAGTTTGTCCTCTAGGTGGATTTTGCAAAACGTGGCTTTCTACATCTGTCCTCCTCACTATGCCAAGAAGTCCCCTTTCTGCTGTTGGCTACCATGTCCCAGCTATGCCTGCTCCCAAGACCACCTCCCATCTGCTGCTCTTACTTTGACAATGACTCCAGGAAACACAAGCTCCCTGTCATGTTTCCTGCTCTCACCCTTCTCTTCATGCTAGAGTCCTCCTTCGGGCTGGCATATGGCATTACAGAATGCTGCTGGGCTTGTTGTCGTATCACTGGTCATTTGCCTCTTGGCCTTCATGTCAGGACAGCACTGGGGTGGGGGCTGAGGGTACTGCAGTCTTCCTGCAGAGGTTGATGGCCTTGCCCACCGGCTGCCCTCTCTGGAGGGCCTCGGGGGATTGGAAATTTTTCCTTGCTGTGGTATATGGGCTGCCATGGTCACAGTTTTGGTCTAAGAGGACATTTTAGAGTGTCCTACAGCATTTTTCAGGCAGGTACATTTTAAAAATATTTTGTTATATTAATTTTATTGAAAAAGAAATAGCAATGAGACAGTTTTGATACAGGTTAGTAGGACAATTACAATAATTAATACATTGCATGTTGTTGTCTTCATAATAGTTATTCATAGTACAAGATGCAGACATGGTATCCTGTCTAAACACTATTAGTTCAAAACTTTCTTTTCATTGAACTAAGAGAACATAGCTGTATATCTATCCTAATATACATATATATATATATATATATATATATCTGTATATAATATACATACTATTTTCACTACAAGATGGTCCTTCATTTATAGTCCCCTTTTTCGTTTAGTTTTGTCAGAGATGGGTATTCAATTGCCATTCAAATATTGCTTTATCTTGGTCTTTACCATCCAGCAGAAAAGTATAAAAATGAGGTATAAAAAGTAAAGGCATATTAATAGGCTGAGCTGTAAAAGGCTAAAGTCAACAACTTTTGACACTGCCAGTCCTGCAGATAACCCACTACTATTATGGACTACTGGACTATATCAGGCAGGTACAATTAACCAGGACCTGTAGAAAGAGAATCAAAGGTCCTAGGCTCCAGACCAAATTCAGTTTTATGTGTAAGAACTCCATGGGCTTTCACGGTGGGGTGGGGCTTGTTCTTGGACTGAGTGGTCTTATGAGAGTCTCTCTGCCGGGGTGCATGGCCTCTCTAGTGCTTGTGTAGGCTCTCATGCATTCATCTGTTTATTGCTTATTTCTGGTCATTAATCACTCAGGTAGTCCTTGCTTGTCAACTTCTAATTTACACATTCATTCTTAATTTGTTTGTGCATTCTTTTTTTTTTTCTTTTGTCTTTTTTTGAGACAGGGTCTCGCTATGCAGTTCAGGCTGGCTTTAAGCTCCCTTTGTAGCTCAGGCTGGTCTCGAACTCACAACAATTCTCCTGCCTCAGCCTCCCGAGTGCTGGGATTACAGGCATGCGCCACCACGCCCGGCTCTGTTTGTGCATTCTTAAATACTCACCATTCATTCTTTTTATTTCTGGCTGTGTTAAGGCATAAAACAGGACACATAGAAATAGCACAATTTCACTTGATATGAGTGGATAAATATGGCACACACACACGATGTAATATTAGTCAGCCATTGTAAAGGGAACATTCTCGTTTTGGGCAGCACATGTGGAAATGGAGTGCATATTGTGTGAAATTAGCCAGGCACAGGGACAAATACTGCTCAGTTATATGTGGAGGCTAAGTAAGTTGGTCTCATAAGTGGAGTGTGTAGAATAGTGGCTGTCAGAGCTGGGCAGGGTAAGGAGGAAAAGGACAAAAAGTAAATTAATGGGCACAAATATAGGAGGAATAGGGGCTGGGAGACAGCTTGGTGGTCTAAGTACCTGCTTGGTAAGCACAAGGATCTGGGTTTGATTCCTGGTACCACATGCCATGACAGCCCCTGGAACCCTTGGGAATCCTGGGGCAAGCTGTGCTTGCCTTTAAACTGGGCACGGTGGTGCAAGCTTGTAATTCCAGCACTGGGGAGGCTGAGACAGGAGGATCACTATGAGTCCGAGCTGTGTAGTAAGACCTTGTATTGAATAAAAAAAATTCAAAAAATTAAAAAAAGCCAGAAGGGAAACAGAATGTATTCTATATAATCCCACTACACACAACTCTAAAACCTGCTGACTACTGTGAAAGAAAGTCACAGTTTTTGGTGGCTGGCATTGGTGGCCAGCACGGTGTACAAGGCATTCTGGGGCCAGCATATGTGGTACCAGGGATCGAACTCAGGTCCTTGCCAGGCAGGCACTTAGACCCTCTTCTGGCTTCTTTAGTTTAGCATTAAAAACTCTTCTATTTTGTAGCATAGGTCAGTACATTTAATAGTTCATTCTCTTATAGGCTTGGCTAATGCTTCGAGGTAGAGGAGAGGTGGGGCTCATCTTCCATTCACCTGCTCTGGACAGTTTCCTGTCTGGAGATGTTTCGAACAAACTTGTTATGAACAGCACCACACAGCTCACTGCAGTGACGCGAGCCTGCACAGTCTCTTGAGCACCAGAATAGCTAGATGTTAGAGAAGTGAATGTTTAATTTTTTAAATTGAAATTTTTATTCAGATACTTATAGATTCATGCACAATATTGAGAAATGATTGAGAGAGGCTCAGTGTCCTTTTAAAAACTAGTTTGTTCTTATAGTACTATTTTGCAGATCTATGGTGTAGTAGATATCAACACTGATGTAGTCTATTAATCATATTTCAGGTTTCCCTGGTTTTTACTTGTACTAATTTGTGTATGCATATGTGTATTAAAATTTTATCACAAGTTTAGATTAAGAGATTAATATTTTGAGATACTAAACAGTTCCATCAGAGGAGCAAACCTGAGCTACTTATTTTTTATGTATTTTTTATTTTATTGAAGTATAACTATCAATGAGACAGTTTTAAGACACCTTAACAGGACAGATTCAATAAATTAATACATTACAAACTGTTTTCATAATGTTTTGGTATCATAGAAGGTGCATACATGATATTATACTTACAGATATTATTATAGCAGATGTCTCATCAGTAAATTAAGAGAGTGTAGCTGTTTACGTATCTTATTTTTGATACCTGAATTATATCAAAGATTCAATAATTAATACTTTCTCCCTTGTTATTTTCCTAGTGGTTGTTCATAGTACTAGAAGCCGACATAATATCCTGTCCAACCACCATTAGTGCAGATCTTGGCTCTCATAGAATTATGTAGAAGCACAGCGCTATCTATCCCAACTGTATTGTCTATACACATCATGATTCTTCCTTTCTATACCCTTTCTTTGTCTACACCTGTTAAAGATGGGCACTCCATTGTCATTCAACCAGTTTAGGTGCCTGAACTCGATGACACAATCCAACACAGTCCAGCATTCCACAACAATAGTGAGTTATCTGAAGAAGTTTACCATTTACAGCTCAACTTATTATGGCTCCACGTTGTATACCTCACTTTTATACTTTTCTGCTAGATGGTTAAGACCTAGATAGAGCAAGACCTATATACCAAAACATATAGTTTTTGTTTCTGATGAGGTCAGTGAAGTCCCCTCAGGGATTATCTTGTAATCCTGTACCTTATTCTGTAGATCCTTTGTCTGTGTCATCCATGTGGATGAGTCACGGCCAATGCTTGACCAGTTTGCTCTCTGTGAGAGCTTGCGAGAAAGTTTTCTCTTCATGTGGCTCTCCACAGGCACACTGTAGAACTTCAGTCTCTTTCCTCTGTGGCTCCATAATCTCCTTGTTCAGAAAATTTGGGGCTCAACTGAGTTTCATGATGTTGCAATACAGGTTCTCCTATGTCCTGAGTCTTCGCTGATCTTGCAAGGCTAGGGCCAAAATGTTGGCTGACCTTGCTTCTCTTCTATTTTTCCAATTCTGATCTGTGAACTTAGGTTGTTAACCATCCAGAAGAAAAGCTGATTAGTACCTTGCAGCATATGCTATTCACTTTGCCTTATCTGACTCAATTGTTTTTAGTAGTTGTTGTACATTTCTATTTGTATTTCTTCTTTTCACTTCTTATACTAGGGAGACTATATGATGTTTACACATATGCATCTGGTTTATTTCACTTAAGACTGAGCTACCTTTTTATTTTTAATGTTTTTCCAGTACTGGAGATTGAATCAGCTCTTGCACAGAGTTTTTTGTTTATTTATTTACACTGCATCAAATTAAAAAGTTTCCACACATCAGTAACAGAATGCAGTGACAGTCTATGGAATGGGAGAAAATCTTTGCCAATTACTCTTTAGACAGGATTAATATTGAAAATATTTTACAAAGAGCTAAAACATCTTTATACGAAAAAGTCAAATAGCCCGGTCAATAAACAAGCAAATGAACTGAAGAGATATTTCCTGAGAAGAGTACAAATGGCAATAAGTAAATGAAAAAGTGTTCAATATCTTTAACCATTAAGGCAATGTAACACAAAACCACACCAGAATTCTATCTCACCTGTCAGAGTGGCTGTCATGGAGAACAGAAAGAGCGATCGACTTTAATGTTCAGAGTTTGGATTACTTGATGGCTGCCATTCTGAAATCCATGTCTGCTCCAATCTTTCTTTTCTTGGTAAGAAACATCACCAGTTGCCTACATATCTGGGATATTAGTGCCCTTTTTTAATGCCTTTATTTCATTTACACTCTGTGTTTAGACCCTATCAACATTCCAAAGCATATTTAAAATGGAATGATTGGGAAAAGGTAAATATTGGTGGCCTGTTAGTTGGCGTCACTGTAGTAACTCGTGGGGTCTTCAGGAATAATGTGTCATGACATCTTCTACTTATTTTCCATTGAGCAGCCTAAAAGAAAGTGTGCAGGTGCGTGTGTGTGTATATGTGTGTGTGCACGCGCGCGCCAGAGAGAGAGAGCATGCATGTATGTGTATAACCCTCCACTGGACTGTAGGGGTAGAACAATCATAAATGTTGAGTTTTTGGTGAAGTTAGGTGAACACTATGGAGGTACTACCTGTACCATTGTTTCAACTTTTCTGTGGAATTAAAAATATTCAAGACATAAAGCTGAGGAAAACAGTTGAAAATGAGACAGTGCAAAAGAATGACATAGATCATGACTTGAAAAGACTTCAAGGAAACTGCAATGTTTGTTTTCTCTCTGGAAATAATTCTTGAAATTTGCCATCTGAAACACATTTTTGGGATAATATGGGCTGTACGTGAAATAAAGTACTAGTTTTCACCACCACCATGTCTGGGCCTCACTGCACTATCCTACATGGCCCTCCTGTTTCTCTTTTTATTGTCCTTCTTTTGAACTCTAGTTGTGTTGTACATGTAGAGATTCCTCAAAAAGTAGGATAAGAGCTTTCATTTGACTTAGTTGGTTTCCTGCTTCATATCTTCCCTGAAGAACTAAAAAACATCAGACTATAGTGATACATGTGTACTATGTTTATAGCAACACAATTTGTGATAGTTAAATCCTGGAAACAACCCAGTTGGCTAACAACTGAGCAATTGAAAAAAAAAAAAAAGACATGGTCTTTTTATACCACGCAATGCTACTCAGTTATAAAGAAGGATAAACTGGAGACTTTCATGGGTAAATGGATGCAACTTGGGACCATACTCAAAAGTGAAATAAATCAGATCCGCATGTGTAAGCCTCATATTGTTTGCTGAGTGTGAGAGGCTGAAAGAGTAAATATGTTCCAAAATGTACAATAGATATTTTAAAATGGGGGCAAACTTTTCAAAAGGAAAGAGAATCCAGGTTAGGGGAAAGGAGAAAAGAAAGAAGGGAAAAGCAAAAAAGTGTATGTACTCAAAATAGTTGAGATAGTTACACTAATTAATTTCTCTTAGTTCATTGAAAGGAAAGGTTTGTACCAATATTATTTGGTCAACTTTTTCTGCCGATATTGGACTCTGAGCAACTATTTTGAAGATAATAATGTCACTCCTCCATCCCGCCCAGCCCCAGAGACCGGCCTGAGACAGCGCGGCTGACTCCGGCATCCTCCTTGATCTCGCCCATGCCCGCCCAGCCAGAGACCAGCCTGAGACAGTGGCTGACTCCAGTGGCCTCCTGGATCTCGCCCCAAGCTCTCCCAGTGAGAGCGAATTTGCACGACTCACCAGGCTTCCTAGATCAGTGAGAGTGTGGTGAGTCTGAGGGAGAGCCATTGGCTTCTTCCCATGCGCGCTACCCGGATCCCTGCACCCAAGCCCTCCAAGCCAGTGACTGGCCTGAAACCTCAGGACCCACTCACCAACACCTCCCCGGATCCTCTGACCTAAAGCCCGCTGAACGAGTGGGAATTTCCCCGATTCTCTGGGCATCAAAGTTCAGTGAGTGTAGAACTCCAGGCCCGCCGTGCCCGAGAGATATTTCCCAGGGATTACCTGCCCCCCACCCCCCGTGGCCCGGTGACAGCTCCAGGCACACTGTGCCAGAGAAACATTTCCAGGTGATTACCGGTCCCACCCCACAGCCCCAGACCTAGTGCAGGTCGGCCTGGAGGGAGAACTCCAAGCCTGCCATGCCAGAGGGATATTTCTCAGCAATCCTCGGTCCCACGCCATGGACCGAAACCCAGCACAGCCTGGCCTGTGAGTGAGGGCTCCAGGCCCACTGCACCAGAGAGACCTTTCCCAGCCTTCTCAGGTTACGGCCTGTAGACCTGGACCCAGCACAGGCTGGCCGACCCAGTACAGCCTACTCAGTGAATAAGATCATCCACTATCCTTTTGTGAGCCCAGAAGACCCACCAAAGCCCAGGCCCGCTCACCTGGGGAACGACCTGGCTGACACAGGAGGGCTGACCCCGGGAACCAACAGAGGGGAACCAAAGAGTGCAGCAAAAGAGGAACTGAACACAACAGCTAGATCCAGGATAGGCATACTTCGAAAATATCAAACTTAATAGACTGGCACCCAAATCTCCACCAAAGCTCTACACCAAAGGTCAAAGGTCAGTGCTATACAAAATGACAAAGAGAAGGGGAAAAATGCAATCCCAGACCTGGAGTACATCAGGAAGGGCAGAGGACACTAGCTCAGCTGCAATGAATGAATTAACAGATACAGCAGCAAAGGAACAACAGCAGAAAGCTATAGAGGGAATAAAACGAGAAGTAATTCCCCAGATTAAAAAAGAAATATCTGAAGATAACAATGTCATTGTTACTGTCCTATTATCTTGCTATTAAATTTTGTGTTTTCTATTTAAGATAAAATTAAAAAAAATTCCATCATCTTCTTCCTCAAAATATCCTCCAGCACCACCCACACTCCAAGCTATGGACCAACTTCTGCTGTCTCCAGCCTCAAGCCTGGCCCCCCTCTTGCCCCCCTCTCAGACCCCAGCCTTCCCCCTCACTTCTCTGTAACTCTGAACAGCCCTCAGGCACTCTCTGCTTTCTCTTCTCTCTCTTGGATACGTACTCAGGGTTCCACTATATTTCTAGTATGTGATCTAGTGTTTCCTCCTGTGGAAAACCTTTCTTTTCAGGCTCACCAATCATTAGTTTTAGATTTATTCTGAGTCAGATTACCTGGTTACCACTCTTAGCACCATCACTAGCAAGAGGACTGCTGCTCCCCTCACTCTCAGCCCCATCATCTATTGCCCTTATTTCTTTTAACGAGTAACTCTCTCTCTGATTTAGTCTGGCCATGGAGCCATCATGCAGGGAGAGACTATTTCTCTGACTCCTTTGCCGCTAAATGAGCAGAGCCAACTTTGACCCTACAGAGAGGACCACATCTTCTGTGGTGGCTGAGAAACAAAGCACAATGATCCCAAGTTCCTTGGCAATACTTGTCTAAAACTGAAGAAAATAAAAATGAGAGATTCATGGTCACCCTCCCTTATTTCATACTCTGCGTTCTTTCCTTAATCTAAGGCTTACTAATTGCCACACACTGGGGCCAGCCAAACAGACCCAGTCTGCCCTGATGGGGCCATCTTGTGGAGGAAAAAGATGTTCCTCACATACTTAGATGCAGAATTACAAATGGAACAGACTGGGGAAAATAGGAAAAAATAAGTTTATGATACTATGAGAAGACATAACATGAAGGTGTCACCTAATGCTTGGGATCACAAAAGTGGCGAGAACAAAGTGGAATGAGGTTTAATGGAGGACAGATGTGGGGTGTTGAACAGAAGAAAATATCACAGCTAGAGAGAACAATGTGCAAAGGACCTGTGGTCAGGCAGACAGAACAGGATCAAGATGTAGTCCAGAGAAGTAGGCAGGCCTGGATGCTGCAAGGTCTTGTTGGTCATGGGAGGGATTTAGTGGTGAAAAGATGGGTTTGGAAAGACGAAGGTGACACAGTCACAGTGTGTGTTGAATGCTCTGACAGTTCAGTGAAGGGAGCCAGGGTGAGGGTGGTGAAGAAGGCGGAAGAGAACTGTGGGCAGAGTTTAGGAGAAGTGGCCTCACAGGGTCCCGGAGAAGGATGTGTGTGTGGGGAGGATGAAGGACAGGGCTGCCAGGCAGACTGAGGCCCGGCAGAGGGGCCTTGTTCAGTGCAGAAAGGAAGTCAAGGCCCAGAGAGGAGGAGCTAGAGTTTTGGATTTGCTGAGGGTTGATTTCTGTTGTGATTCATGGAGATAGGTGGACACGTGAGTCAACAACACAGAAGAAAACTAGAAGGCTGCGTCTCCTGGGGTACTGGGGCCTGAAGGTGCAGAGTGAGATATGGGACAGCATGCTAACTTGGGGAGACAGTAGTTTCCTGAGGGGAAAGAGACACAAGGATCAGTTACTGCAGACTAGGAGTAAGGCAAGGAACAGAATCACTGAAGCCTTAGAAGAGAATACTATAAAACAGCGAGAGCCCATTACTGGGGAAGAAAAGCCTTCTTTCCCGTGTAAGTCAGTCAGAAGCCATAGAAGAAAACATCTGAGTTTGTAAAATAAATGTTTAAAATATCTAGGGGAAGCCACAGCAATATTGAGAGACAAACAGTACTACAAAATGAAATCCTCGCAATATATCCAAAAGGTAGAGACTAAAAATCCCTAGATTCTGTCAGAAAAAAAAGACACATTCCCTAATAGTTGCTACGTTCATGAATGACAACATGCTGAGGAAATGTGCTCAGCCACTAACGGAAGGGAAGTGAGCTTCAGGTCCTGAGAGGCTGATGCCATCTACGTAGCAAATGTTAAGATATGACTAATAATATAGGTGTAATAATATAGGTGATGCATATCCCATCGGCAAAATATATTTGAAGGGAAGTTGTATCGAATCTGTCAAAATTCTAATCACCAATATGTCATTTAGAATTTATAGTAGAAGAAAACTTGTGTGGATGTACCAAGATTTGTTTTAGTCGTAAAGAAGTATACTGTGATACTAATTACAAAGGTGAAGATACCAGAAACAATATAAATTCATCAGCATTGTGCAGGTGCTTCTCAGCTTATGGGGCGCTTGCCTCCGCTGAGCTCATGGTAAGTTGAAGACATCATGGAGCAAAACACATTTAATGTACTCATGCTATGGAGCATCGCAGTGCAGCAGCGTGTCACGGTGTGGTGTAGAGCACCAGTTGCTTCCCCTGGTGGTGGCTGACCAAGAGAGACAACTCACTGCCACGGCTCAGCATTGTAAAATATTAGTGCATAGAATTTTGATAGCCCTTGGAGTAAAATTTCTATTGGGCGAACTTTCACACCATTTAAAAGTTGAAAAATCCTAAATTCAAGCATTATATGTTTAGGACCCTGTGTGTGTATGTGTATACAGTATATACAAATGCTATATATAAAATAGTAAGTATAAGCTCTCTCCACCATATATATGTTTATAATATATTATATGTTTTATAAGTATATATTCATATTATGTTAATTATATATAATACATAATATATGGATATTATATAATACTTATATTATATAATATATAATATTTATATATTATATATATAACATAAAAAGGAACCCACTTAAGTTGAAAAGGTACCTGTATTTGTGGATGTGGCATGGTAGTCCCTGCATATTTGGCAGTGGTTTCTCTAAATTAAGAAGAAACTAGGGGCTGGTGATGTGGAAGTTATTGAAGAGAGATGAATATTTTGCTCTGGAATCTTCTGTATGGCTTGAGTCAGTCATAGCAAGAATGACTTTCTGTGATAGTTGAATAATTTTTAAAAAATTATAAATACATAAAAGAGAAATCAAGGCATCTCGATGGAATGATGACTTTAATTCTTTGGGGGCATATACCAAAGACTGGTATAGCTGGATCCAATGATAGCTGTTTTCAGCTTTTGAAAAATCAATGAATGGGTAAAGAAAATGTGGTATATACAGACATTGGGTATTACTCAGCTATAAAGAATGAAGTCATGTCACTTTCAGGAAATTGGGTGGAATGGGAGACTATCAATTGTGCAAAATAAGCCAGGCTGAGAAGAGTAAGTATCAGGTGTTTTCTCTCATATGCAGGAATTAGAGGGGGAAAAGAAGGGGGAAGAGAGAGAGAGAGAGAGAGAGAGAGAGAGAGAGAGAGAGAGAGAGAGAGAGAGAGAGAGAGAGAGAGAGAGAGAGAGA
>PVKA01006009.1:0-20671 GCA_004027165.1 Ctenomys sociabilis | reverse complement strand
TCAGTTGAAGTCTATTACTCTGTAGATCTAATGCACACAATGAAACTATTTTAAATTAGAAAAACAGAAGGGACATCCAGAGATGGCTTTCATGGAAAGAAGGCCAGGAAGGCCAGGCCCCCTACCGGCTGGCTTGGCTGCTCTTCTGTGCTGTGCTTGACTAGCTCAGAAGGCCGTCTCCATGTGTGGACCGTTTTTGTGTCTCCTCACCTCAGGGTCTGGCCACAGGCAGGTGTGGAAGCTGGAGTCTGCTGGAGGAGTAGCCACACAAAGGAGGCTGGCGCCGTTGTAAGTGCTCTGACCTCCTCTTTCAAAGCGCGTTGACTCTACCATTCATTCATGTAACCTGGCAGAATATTTTCAAATAAATCATGGGCTTGGCAGTTACATTCTCTAAACCACACTAGAAAAAGGATTATGGTATTTACTGTGGGGACAGCAAGATTGATTTTCGCCCAGAAAATCTGCCAGGTTCTTGATTTAGGGAGCCTTGATCAGAATGGGTTAGCTCTGATTTATATCAGCCTGTGATTCCACAGGCTCCTCTCCTGCTTGGGGTGCTCTGGATGGGTGCTTCTGGAGCCCTGGCATCGTATCCTGCCAGCCCCTTCGAAGATGGCTCACCATGGTCACAGCCACAGCAGAGTTCAGGCCCCATGACTGCCTCCCACCACACCCTCAGGCCTGCTCCTGCTCCACATGGGCCTATCTCCTGAGATTGTAAAGTCTAGTACTTTAGCCTAAAATTTCAGTGCTTCCTTGATAGAGACTCTGCCATTCCTTACCATTCTCCTGTTACTTCTTTGGGAGCCAACAATGTCCCTACAAATCTTTATAAAAACCCCAGTCTCACCTTCTCCTCTTTCCTCACTGGTCTGTCACTCTACCTCCTCTGTGCTCATATGAGACCTGGATCACATGTGGTTTCAGCTAAACTCAGTTATCAATTGCACTTGCCCTAGACCTAGCCCACTGGCAGGAATGAGCCTTTACCTAACTAGAAGTCACCACATTCTTCTAGGGATCACTGACAGATTGGAGGCAGGGCAATTACCCTACCAATCAGTGAGCTGGAGTAAGTCATGGGCTCAACTGCCCCTGGGGCTACTCAGACACTAGCCTGCTATCTACCCCTGGGACCTCTGGCATAGGCCCCAACCTTCCCTATTTCTCCTTAGAATCCTAAAGCCATCCCTTAGCCTCCTTGTCTTAATCATATTCCATTTGTATTGGAGTTGATTTCTGCCTTCTCTTCATCCCCACTTAATTCCTCAGCTCTACTCCATCTCTTGTGCCTTTCTTCCAACCCATCTTCTGACAATGATCTCTCTTCTATGGTGGATGTTGCCTGGAGCTACCATAACTCCACTCCAGCTGGTGCAAAGCACCATGCTACCCTGCAAAGAGGGTAGGATGTGAGTTTTGCAATACAGACTCATGACCTGATGACACTTTTGCTTAGGGCACATTGAATTACACCTCTGGAGTTTCACTTTTAGATAACTATAGCTAATTTTATAAGGTTGTGAAGTAACCTGTGCCAAGGAACCTCATAGTGTTGATAGAAATATGAAGTTTTACTTTGATTAAATGCCCAGTTACCACTGATTGAAATAAAACCTTTAGTCATTGAAATTCCTGCTGGTCTGTGAGACCAGTGGTGCCAGCTCATGTGTCTTCAACAGTTGGTTCCTCAGCTCTGCTCCAAGCACCTTGTCCAGGTGTCCCTTCTTGTTCATAGTGGCTCAAGGGACATTTTAGTGTTACTGGACACTGCCTTTTCCTAGCAGTGATTCCTTCATTCTTTCATTCTCCGTAAGGCCAAGTGCAGGTCTCGTTCTTAATTCTCTATAGCTTCACCTGGAGGAAACTTTGACTTCAGATAAAACTTTCCTAAAGGTTCTGTCTTAATAGGAGGGAAGAATTTATAAAGAGGAATTTAGAACTTCTGTAAAAATGGTTGCATGCAGAATAAGACCTAGACCTCTTCCTGATATTCCAGCAATGAGCTGATTTATTCCTATTAGCCTCCACAGGACAAGGACCAACACAGCTCAGAGAAAGACTGGACTCCTCTAACTCCCAACTAAGGTTCACTTTCCTATTGCTCACTTCCTGCTGTGGGACCAGTCATTGCTTGTTGTGACTGACATTGGGAATATCCACTCCCTTCTAGGGAAACCTCTCTCCACAGGCATATGGTAATGGCAGAGTCAGACTTCTCGGTCTTTGGTAGCTGATAGTTCCAGCTAGTTCTCTTTCCTAGCAAGAGAAGAGGTACATGAGATCAGTCTGTTTTCTCTGGGGTTAGTTCTCCTGTCTTGTAAAGAACTGTCTAGGAAAGGAATCACATTTTCCCCCATGATATGCAGCAATTGACATCACAGTTCATGTAGAAGTTAGAAGGATTTCTTTATGGTTTTTACCTTACACATCCTGTGACCTTTCTCAAATGGGTTGAGGGAACAAGAAAATCTCAAAGCTACATGACTAGTGGCAACCCTTGTCCAATTTGAACTGCCAAACAGAACCTTTAAATTCTGAGTTTAAAAGATTTGTGTTCAGGTTAATGGCGATTTCATGGTTTTCTCCAAGAACAACCGGTGAGTATTTGTGTTACTAAAAAGCATGTTATGGTGATTTCTGAAAACAAATGAAGAGTGCACTCCCTAAAGCTGAGCATTAAGATTCTTGGGAGGAAATATAAGTGTCCCACTCAGCATACTAAATGCTTGTAAATCTTAGTGTTTTAGTGGCAGAAAACAGGATGTCTCCCTACAGGACATCTCAATCACCTTAAGGAGTACAGAGTGATGGTTAATCTAGACGGTCAGCTTGCCGGGACTGACATCTAGCAAATTAGTAAAGTAGATTTCGGGTGTATCTGTGGGAGTGTTTTCAGAGATGAACAGCATGCTGGCCAGCAAAGTGGACTACAGGACCTTCCCTGGATGGGGGTGGCACTATCCAGTAGATTTACAGCCTGGGTGGAAGAAAAATGGGAAGAATGTGGAACTCAGCTTGCTTTGAAAAGCTCCATTCTGCTTAAGTGGCACATTTTATTTTATATTTTTTTGCTACTGTCATCACCTGTGGACATCAGACTGCAGTTTCTTTAGCCTTTCCATGTGGATTCAGATCATGAACTCTTCAAGGAGCTTCCAGACCCTCAGTCTCAGACTGGAGCTGCTTCCTCAATCATTTGTTCTGCAGCTCCACTGGATTTTCTGGTTCTCCACAATGCACATGGTCACTGGGAGCTATCCTGCCTCTGATCGTGCAGGCCTATCTAATAAAATCCCCTTCATTTCATTCAATATATAGTCTACTGAATTTGTTCCTCTAGAAGACCCTATACAATGCCTACAGCTGGTAGGAACCCAGCTAGATAAATCTCAGTTTACCTCTAGGAATCATTAGCTGCTCCATTAAATGGACCCTAAAGCCTGTCTTGCATGCCTTCTATGCTAATATTTTGATCAGTGTTCAGAATGTACTAAGTTGATTTGTTTTCAACAGAACAAGTCCATCTCATGAATCACGGCCGTTCTCCTGCCTACATCTTTTACTTTTGTGCTGAAGTCTCCTTTAAGCCTGTTCAGGCCCTTTCCCCCTCCTGCCTCCACAACATCACATCACAGGGACTCAGATTCATGCTCATCGAGCCTTAATGGCCAGAATCAATGATTCCTTTCTCCATGTGGGACTCATGGGTGCTTCTTGCTCCATCATAATTTCCACATATTGAACACAGGGAGTTGAGGTTAGACATAATTAAAATAATCTGGTTCGTATGAGTTGGCATTGAGGTGATTATAATGTAGTTCAATTAATTAAATGTAAAATATAATTACAGTGAAAAGTATATTGTAACAGTTCATCAATACCTCAGCTTAATTGAGGTGATATATTGGACTATACTTTTGCTACCGGTGTGCAGAGTTAAAATAAACTCAGCATTCTCCACGTTCAATGGCAATTCATATTTCTGATTTCATCCCACCTAATAATTGCCAATGCACTGGATATATTGTCACAAATAAGCAATGGCTATGACTACCAAAGGAAAGGATAGTACAGGTTCAAAACAATGCAGATTCACAGTGTAGATTCAAAACTAACGACCAACATAAATAGTATTCAATGTGTCTAATTGATATCTGATTATTTTGATATTACAGTACTAGTAAAACCTAAAAGGTTTTAAATGTCTGCTTCCACTAGGCTGAAGAAGAATATTTGCCAGATCCCTGTACAAATTTTGCTTACTTGCATAACAATGCAATTTATTGCTTATGAAATTATCTGTCCTCTTCTAATAATTAATTGATATCCAATTAACATAGGAATCCCATTAAATCCCTATTAGGGCATCTGTAGGAAGTAGGTAGGATTGAGACCCTCTACCCAACTGCATTTCTAGGGTCTTTGGCCTTTCCTTACATCACTGGATGCTAGAGGTTGTGCTTTCCCCACAAACATCCACACGTTGAAGGCTTCATCCCCTTACTATAGCACTTTGGGGAGGTGATAGAACCTTTAGAAGATAAGGCCTACAGGAAGTAAGTGAGGTCAGTGGAGATGTGTCCTTGAAAGAAAAACTAGAACTATGGCCCTTTTCTCTTTCTTTTCTGGCTTCCAGGCTAACTGGCGGTGAGCCGCTTTTCTCTGCCACACACACTTTGCCATAATCTCCTTTGCCACAGGTCAAAGAGTGATAGCTTGCACTGACCATTGACTGACACCTCAGAGACTGTGAGCCTAAATAAATCTTTCCTTTTTTAAAATTATCTCAGAAACTTGTCACAGCAATGGCAAGCTGACTACTAGGCTGGGGTAATTTGAAGTGAAAGCTCTTCTAAGGCTGGAAGTAAATGATCAATTAGTGGAGGTAAATTGATGAAGTGGTCCTCAAACATGGCTATTAGATAATCACCTGGAGAATGTTAAAAAAATTATATGGCCAGTCACATAAACATTCAAACAATTTAGTCATTCATATTCTCTTGAGTGGAATCTGGATCCCAGTAATGATCTGAACTCCCAGAATGAGTCTGGTGTGAGTCATACTGACATCCATGGAGTGAGTTATTGGAAGGCACTTCCTGTACAGTAACTGGACTATGGCTGTACCCTTTTCCTGTCTCATCAGTGCTGTTGGTCAGCCACCAGCTCTAGATTATTTGAGGCCTGAGCCCTTGGATCCCTGCTCCTAACTATGGAGCTCACTCAATCTTTACCCACACCACTGCCTCCATCCAGCCTTTTGAGATCTTTCATGTTCATTCTTGAAGAATGACCCTCCTTTCCTAGCCACCCACACCTCTCTGAGACCCCCACCTCTCTCTTCCTATGACTCTACTATGTTCCTTATCTTTTTCTTTCTTCTCCTATCTCGTGGCTCTTCACTTAGTGGGGTAGAGCCCAGCGTTTCCTGCTTTGACCATTCCCTTAGCACAAGGTGGCCATGTGGCTTGGGAGGGTGGTCAGCCCTGCAGGAATAGGAACCATGACTATTGATCATCACTAAATATATCATTCTTAAGATAGTGGGCACTTCGTACATATCCATCCAATGAGAAGAATTTACCCAGTGTCTTTGCACTAAGGATCATGGGTACACGTTTACCCATCATGTGGACTTTGAAAGAAGAAAGGAGCCATATTGCTTTACTGGAAAGCTGTTGAAAGTGCATTTTACTGTGGAATGAGCCAAAATTATCATGAAGGAGCAGTGTGGATTAAGAGATAAAGAGGGGATAGGGAGGGCATGGGCTTCTTTGAACATGGGGAGGGTAATGGAAAAGGTGTGGTGAGTATGTAGGGGTGAATATGTAGGAGTGAGTGTGCAGGGGTGAGGACCTGTGACACTCTGCATGCAAGAGCAAGTTCTTCCACATATGCCTTTCTTGTCTTTATGCAAAAGCTTTGGAATGTAATCATCATGAACATTGATTTTGTGGGTATGAGGCAGAACATGGTGCATACTCCATTTATGTACAATTCTAGACAATCAAAACCAACCCAGAGTGACAAAAAACAGGATAGTAGATGATTGGTGCAGTAGACTGGAGAGGTTATGGAACTCCCCTGGAAACTTTCAAGTTGCAAGGTGGGTTCATGATCTTGATTGTGGTGATGATAGTGTGGGCTTATACACACACTAGAACTCATAGAAGTGTGCACCTTAAATGTGTAAAGTCTAGCATAGAACAATTACATCTCAATTCAATTTTTAAAAAAATAGTGAAAAGTGGCCAACAAATTTAAAAAAGAACAAAGCTGTTGAAACTCATCTTGGTTCTAACCCTGGCTTTTCTGATTTCTAGCTGAGATGGAATTAGGCAAGGTACTTAAGAACTCCATGTGTTTTTCTCCATTAGTAAAGAGGGAATAATAATCTGCTTGCTTTGTATATTTGTGCAAGTGAATCAGATAGTGACTGAGATATAGAAATTCGATGACAGTGTCTGCCACAGTTTTTCCACTTTCATGAGTGCTATTGGTTATTCTTATTATTAGTGGACAGAACCACGTGGTACACATCTGTGTATATGCCTGTGCATTTCTTTGAAGGTGTCTGTACCTGTTCGTGCATACAGAAATGTGTGTTATAAATCAATGTGTTTGTATGTGTCAGTGACAGAACAAGGAGCCATGGATTCAGGGCTGGGTGTGTGCCATTAGTTCAGCTATGTACCCTCTCTCCTCCTTGCTATCTACTACAGCCCCCACTTCCTCCTCACCAGATAACACGGCTATTGATTTTTTTGTAACAGTTTCTAAACTGTTACATTTACTGACTCATTCAGGCTTTTATCATATCCAATAACACAGTGCATTTTAGAAATCATATCGCCTCGGTTCCTTCATGGCTCCTGCAAATCAAATTTATTTTACCATTGAAAGTGTCAAAAGGATTCAGCCAAAAGGAAACTTGGAGCTTTCTGGGGTGGCAAGTCCCTGAGGCTTGCAGTGAAACAGACCAAAGTTCTCTGTTTGCCAGTGGAGTATATTGGTGTGGATTCCCTGAAACTGAGAGGAAGTGAGCACTTGCCTGGGCATGGAGGAGGGAATTCAGCGAGGCCTTTGGGGCCTGAGACAGTATTATCGGCCTTCCCTGCCCTGGCTGTTGCTGGGTAGGTAGAACCTAGCAGTCCTGGCTCATACTGAAGTCACAAATGAGAGGGCACAGACCCAGGCACCCTGAGCATGGCTTTCCAGGCCAAGTTTATAGTAAGGAGCAGTGACTGGAGACAGAAGTCACAGGGTCGATTTCAGGACTGGGCCCTTCTGAAGGTGAGTCCTAGCTGTGAACTCTTGTTGATGGTTTCATTTATCTGAGAATCTCATGAAGACTGGGGTCTCTGACACAATGGTCCCCAGTTCCAGTTCGCCATAATATATGTTTGAATTTCAATCTCGGCCTCATCAGGGGGGGTTGGGTATCTTTAGAAAATGATCATAGATGGACAAGGCCATGCATCTTCAGGTGCAGGTTGATTTTATAGGTTTTTGGAGGAGAAAGGCACTTAGGTAAAGAGGATAAACTCAATATACTTCACAGAGTACCTCGCTTGGCCTGGTCTTTGGGATGCAAATGCAAAGGAATGGGTTAATCCATAACTTCTAGAACTCACCACCTTGTTGGGACATGGGTGTAGCAGAACTGCTAGGACAAGTGTTGCAGGGACAAGCCAAGTAGGATAGAGCAGAACATGAGACTGGATTACCTGGGTTCTGGTGGGAGAAATTCTCCATAAAGTTCCCTGAGATGGGCACTGGTAAAGTCTCTTCAGTGACTATTGACAGATGCAGTACTATAGTAAGGACATGGGGTGGTGGGTGGAGAACAGGAAAAGTGACAGTGAGCAAGCAATCAGAGACAGCTCATAGCTTCTGGATGTCAGGTGACGATGTAGGCCTCATCATGGAATGAGATCTGTCACTGTTTTAACAGGGTCTCTCTGAAGTCCTGAGGGATAGCCTTATAAATTTGAGGACTTGCTAGAGGAACTCAAAGGACTCAGTATGTAATCACACTCATAGCTAAGGTCTGCCATAGTAGAAAAATTAAGAGAAAGGTTAGCCAAGAGAAAAGGCATAGGGATAAAATCAGGCAAAGCCTAGTATAAAGTTTCCGAGTAATTCTGGCAAGGAGTTGTGACAACACGTGAGAGATGCCATTTTTCTGGGGTGCTTATAAGGTGCTCAGTGTCCAAAGATTTTATTGGAGAGGTGGCACCCTTGATCTAACCCTGAAGCTCTGAACTCCCAGAAGCAAAGCAGGTGTTCAGCATAAAGCACGCTGACTCCACAACAGCGTAGACACAGTGACTGCTCTTATTAGTCATGAAGAGGATCCTTCTGTAATCTAAGCTTCCAGACACTGGTCAGGGGCTAACTTACAAATAGATTTTCTTTTGGACAGCAGTTGCAGGCCTGCGAGGGAGCCTCTTCTCTGTACACAGGGATGTTAATAATAAGGGATGTAGCACATTCTGAGCGGTGGTCAGCTTGTAACACCCACTTGAACTGAACTAGTGTGGAGCTGGGTGTGGGGCCCATCTGAGGGTTGTTGCTGGCATGAGAGGCAGAACTGGAGAAGCTGTAAGGAGGCTGTTAGAGAAGCTGTTTGGAAAAGCTGTTGGGGCTGTTGGTAGATGCTGGTTCTCTTGGGCTGTTCTACTAGGTGATCTTGCCATGCTGGTTTCGGTTGTTCTCATTGGAGGAGGAGGAGCTCAGGACCTCATTGTCTAGGGATAGCCTAGGGAAGCTCTGGTTTCTCATTCTGACCATCGCTTGCTGGCTTTGGAGGGAGAAGATGGTGCACAGCTCAGTCTCCTGGAGGAGCTTGTCACATTGGCTCTCCTGGTGGGATCTCAGCTTTCTTCTTTGTGGGAGGAGCTTAGGACCTCTCTGTTGCTGTCAGTGGCTGGGGTGCTTTTCAGGGGAGCTGTGGTTCTTGCCCAGAGTGTTGCTTCCTGGCTCCAGTTCAAGGTCTCTCAACTTGCCAGCATAGATCCTTCATTCCACTGGCACAGACTTTCTAGTTTTCCACTGCTGATCTTTGGGCCTTCCCAACACAAACCCATGAAATAGGCCTGCATGAGACATTATTGTGGTATCCAGGCCCTCAGCTGGATTGTTTTGGTCTTTAAAGTGTGCCAGATTTCCAATACTCTTTGTATATGATTCGTTGGGTGATTCACTGTAAAATATTATAAAATAGAATATGCATCTTGTGTTGTATTGTTCCCCTTGCAGAAGCCCATATTGCAACATGAGGTATTTCTGGAAGCTCACGTAAAAGATGGACTGGAAAAGCTAGGTCAGACTGGAGGCAGGGAGACCAGCAGGAAAACAAAGATGAAAGTCTCCTAGAGAAACTGGGCCAGGTGTTTGTTAGAGTTTAGGTTGTAAGTACCCATGTCAGAGTGGCTTGGAAAATAAAAGAAGCCTTAGTAATATAGTCATAGGTTTCTTCCTGAACCAACAAAAGGGAAAATAATGCTACTGAGCCACAAAGGGGACTAGAATGGCACCTACATATCCATCAGGAAGGAGGATAAGACTCTTTGGATTTTCTCTCTCTAGAACCTTGGGATTTTTCTTTTTTGCTTCCTTGTCTGCATCCTAATTTTTCTTCCTTTTCCCCAGACTCTTTGTGTCTTTATGCAGTGGGGCTATAGGCATCCACTCACATAGCCCACATATAATTCACATACTCTGCATCCCTGTGAGCAGCTGAGACTGACACCAGCACCTATCTATCAGTCATGATCATAATTTCCTGGGAGAGATCTGGTTGATGTACCTTGGGTCAGGTGCCCCTTTTGTTCCACTTATTTAATTAATTTGACATTATATTAATGGATGAATTAAAAAAATCATTCTTCAATGACCATACAACCAATGGTAAGTATAATTTTGATAACAGATTTTACTTTCTAAGAAAACTCATTCAGAGCCTTCTGTTTGGCTGCTTGGGGACAGAGGTGAAGTCAGGGCTGCAGGGATTGTTTTCTTCACCAGTCTCACTAATGGAGTGCGCCACAGGGAAAAATAAAGCAAAAAATTTGAGAATCTTTCTGAAGTTCACAATGTGTATTCATAGAATCACCTAGAATTTCTCATTCATTTATTCAACAAACATTTACTGAGTTCTTAACCTTCAGGAAGGTTCACTGAGATAGATGACTGTGGTCTTTAAAGATTTGCCTAGTTCAAGACATAGATATATCAATGGAATGGCACATGGAATAACAAAGGAACATTAGAATTTTCCACTTGCAAGTAACTGAGGTGAGCTGGAATATAACTCAAACAAGAAAAAATAAATTAGTTGGAATGATATGAGGCAACTCACAGAATTAAAGGACAAACTTTATGATTGACTTTAGAAAACCCAGGAAAGACAGCAGCTGCAAGGATGCTGTGAGCAGCAGAAAAATGGAGAATTTCTTCAGGCTGTAGTGTCAGGAGAAAAATTGATCCTGTCATTTTCCAACTTGGGTCACTTGCCGATTGCCCGAGGCCCTGCAGGAGAGTAATACCTAACTTAGGCCATCCCCTGGCTCATTAGGTCTTCTTGCAGATGGTATAATAAAAGCTGTAAGCACAGGAAAACTTGTGGTTGATGGCTGCTCCAGGCTCTGTGCTTCTTTTCTTCTATGTGTCATCAAAGTTTATGTGGACACTGAGAAGAAAGGTTACATTTCTCTGCATTCCTTGCAGCTAGGCATGCTCGAATAATTAAGTTCCAGCCACTGTAACTGAAGGACCATATTGTAACTCCCTGATGTTCTCCATAAAAGAGAGCAGAGTTCCTTGGTTCCTTCTCTCCCACCATTACCAACCCTATACTTGGCACTGGATGTAATATAATGGCTGGAATTCTAGCCATATCTTGTACCTAGAACATGAGAACTACACCCTTTGGATAATTGGAAAAATAGTGGAGTAGCCTGTATTCTAGAAGATGAATGAATCAAAGGGACACACACATTTCTATGCTTTTCAAACCGTAGTTCTTTGAGAAGCTTGATTACTTGTAGAACTGAAGACACTTCTCGTAAGAGTCACAATGCATGAGAAGAAGAAGGATGGGGCATCAGATACTGAGAGGCTCGAGACACATCCATCTGTACTGAAGACTAGTGGTCCTCTGGTCTATATCAGCTTTGTGCTTATCTCCAGTTTGTGAAATTCTTCCTTGATGGAGATCTCCATCAGCTTCCTATAGGGTTGTGAAGATGCAGGACCTGGTCCATGTCCTGAGAACAAAAGCTACATCCCTGGAGGGTTCCCATGCGGATACTTCTGCTCTAGGTTCAGCCATTTGCTCTATGGCTGAAAAGAATGAATCAAAAGAAGAAGGGCTGAGGTTAAGTCTTTCTGGGCAAATATCCTTCTATTTGGCTGAAAGCAAAGGACCTAAGGCTTCTGTTCAATATTAGGAGCTCTGTGGGGCGATTTGGAGTTTCTTCTAGGTCGGCTTCGTGGGCCCAAGAGAAGGAGGCAATGTAACCAAGCTTCTCACTCTCTTTGCCATTGCCAAGCTTTCAATGGACTTGCTGTGTGAATTCAATTTCATTCAACCAAAGTTCGATAGCCTTGGCTCCCAGACAACAGTCAGAGAGGGGCCACATTCCATCTCCATGTCCTTGCCAACAGCCAGAGACCAACATCAGCGCTGACATATCTGGACCAAGTTGTGCCTATTTCACTTGCCACAACAAAAGCAAACACCCACTGCCAGGTCAGGAGTGTTCCAGGGGAGAGAGGTCAGTAAGAATGTAAAAGGCTGGGCTATGTCATGCACATTTGGGCGGGTTCAAAGAAGTGAACCAGTTGCTAGGAGCCAGTGAAGACTGTTATGTGATTATCTTAGAAATTCTTTTCTGTAAGGTTTCTAGATAAAGAGACCATGGCTGGCACTGATTAGGGAGCAGCAGTTATTCACAGCAGCCAAAGCTGGGAACGTGGTTTAGACAAGGTTCCCACTTGGTCTGTGTTCAGAATTCATTATGAGGGTCCTGGTGTTTATCTGGAGGCATCAAAGTCACGGTGTGTCTTTGTCTAATATTGATGTCCTGTGAAATTATCCATGCCTAATAGAAGAGGTTCAGGTTTCACGTGGAAGTTAGGCTAGCTCGCTGCTTTTTGAACTCTTTCTTTTCCACTCAGAAATTTTTTCCTGATGTTTCATCTTGTCCTCAATATCTTGTGTCCTGTGCCTGAAATCCAGAGAGAGGACAATCATCCTCTCTTCTCCAGGAATACCTTAGGCTTAGACTAGGGATGGGTTTAATTAGTAGTAGTAATAGTAGTAGTAGTAGTGGAAATATTCTACATTCATGAAGTCTACTCATGAATGCAAAATATGATCACTTAATTTTTCTATAATTCAAGCTAATTTCTGTTTCAAGTTTTATATTTATTTGGTTGATAGAAACATTAATCAATTGCCATGCTCTAAATATTTGTGTTGCTTCAAAATTCATGTTGAAATCCTGAAACCTGAGGTGATGACATCAGGAGCTGGGTGCTTTGGGAAGCAGGTAGGCCATGAGGATGGAACCTTGATAGATGGATTAGTGATTTGAGGAAAGAGGCTCCTGAGAACAGTCCTGCTTCTTCTGCAATGTTGAGGCAGCAAGAAGATGTTACCTGTCAACCAGCAAGTAGCTGGGCCCTTAGCAGACACTGAATTTGCCTGCATCTTGATCCTGGACTGTCCAGCTTCCAAAACTGTGAGCAATATGTTTCTTTGGTTTAAAAGACACTTAGTGTGTGGCTTTTGTTATAGCAACGAAGATGTAGACCAAGAAATCAGTCAGTGTCATCCTGGCTTTCTCCATGGCTACATATTCATGTCCAGGAGGCCAAGATAGTAGTGGGGCAGGCCAACACCTGAAACATGCTAACAGCATGAAGTCAACGTATCATTTACGGGGAAGGAAGAGGGTGGACAATGAAAGGAAGTGAAGTATGCCCAGAAGAGTAAAAGCCTGTATCTATAGATTTACCATGGCAATTGCTAAGAAAGCATGTTTGCTAATAATTTAAAGATATAGAAAGTAAAATAGTGTACATAATTTCCTTTCCAGCACAGAAAAATTTTATATATGCAAAAACAATAAAATACTTGATCAAGTCAGTTGAAGCAGGGAAAATATTTTTCTTAAAGTGAAAAAACAGGGAAAACAAAATAAAACAGCAGAAATAAATGTAAGTACATCATTATAATAAATGCAAATATATTGCAGTTGTTCACTAAAAGAGTTTTAAATTTGATTTTAAAAGACTACCCCATACTATTTAAGAGCAAGATAGATAAAACTAAATGATAACAAAATATTAAAATTAAAGAAGTAAAAAATCATAATAAGTACACAAAAGGAATATCAGACGAATGGAATTTAATGTGAAAGGTATGAAAAGTATTAGTGACATTCATGCTGAACTTAATAAAACAAAAGCTAAAACACTTAGGAAAGTTGAATCAACAAACATAGCCGGTGATTGTAATACATCTTTCTCAGAATCTGATAAATTAAAAGTACATTTGTGGACGTATAAATGTACATGTATGCCTGACAAGCAGAGAGTATGTGTGAACAAACAGGTCACAAAGTGTATGGCCCACAAAGGCAATTTCAATGAATTCCAAAGAATTTTCATTACCAATAGATTCTCTATCTGGCGTGCAATAAAATTAGCGATCAACGACAAAGAGATAGTTTAAGCATATGTTTGGAAACTAATAAGCACACGCTTAAATTACCCATGGGTTAAAAAAGAAAATCAAGAGAGCAACTTAACAAGTACTTTGAATTGAAAATAATGAAAGCACTCCAAAGCCAAGTTCCTCTGGTGTAGCTCTCTGGTTTTTAAAGAGGTAATTTATAGTTTTGAATACATTTATTAGGAAATTAGAACAGCTGCACAAAACCCACAACCCAAGCAATCAACTCAAGAGTCAAAAAAAAAAAAAAAAAAAAATTAGAGAATCTAGAAATAGTAAAGGTAATGCTAGAAATAAATAAACAAACAAATGGAACATCCACATAAAATAAAGACATCAACAAAACTAAAAGTGAGTTACTTAGAAAGGTAATAGTTTAATAAATCTAAATAAGGTTGATCCAGAAAGAGAGGGACAAGACATAAATGAGAAGCCTACATCTATTCCTCAGTTTTCCCCTGACAGGGCGTAATACTAGACACCTAAAACTTAAAGGAGGTAAAGTTTAGTTCAACACAGGTTCCAAATGATTGCCAGGCTTCAAGGCAGAGGCATCATGTTGGAAGGCCATGGCAGAACAGAAGTTTAGTGCACACTGGTCAGGACTCCTAGCACAAAAGGAAGGCTGAGGAACCCAAAGCAGACTCCAATACATGCCTCCATGACCCACCCAGACACACCGGGAAGGCTGCATCATTAATCCCTGGGTGGTTCCCAAGCCAACCCAGCTTGACTACCACAATGCAGAATAAAAGGACACAATGTCCGCAGATAGACTTGAGATGCCTTTCCATACCTAAGCACTGTGAGTGGTGTATGCCAACCTGTTTGCGATTCTGGAGGAAGCAGGCTCTCCATAGAGAAATGCTGGTGTGCAGAGCTGAATTAAAACTCAGGAGAAGGGCCAAATAGCTCAGGAGATTAAAGTGCCTGCAAGCAGGTTCAGAGGCCAGGGGTTTGATCCCCGGGCCTGCTGTGCCAGCCTTGCCCCCAGGGGTGCACTGAGACAGCAATTAGAATGGGCATGGTGGTATGTGCTTATAAGCCCAGCTCTTGGGAGGCTGTAAACAGCAGGATCTCTGATGAGAGATCTAAGTCTGATCTAGTAGTGAGACCCTGAACACCCTGTAGACCCTTCCCTAAAAAAATACAAAAACAAAACCAAACAAAAACCTCTCAGGAGAAATTGTCTCTGTTTTCATTATGGTAAGATACTTGGACTCAATTTTGAGAAACGGAATTTAACCAAGTTGTATTTGCTGTCATGTACTTCATGAAGCCAGGGGAATTTGATCAGAAAAAGTGAGGTCAGAAATCAAAGAGAGAAATGATGATCACAGCTCCATCATGAAAGATGACCTGGTGAAGGTGGCTAGGAAATACATCTGCTGCTGGAGAAAAACAGTTAGCACTCTAAAGGGGCAAGCAGTGGTGTCGACAATGACAGTGGTCAGTTTTTGTAGTAGAGAAACATAGAATATGTGTGAATGGGAGAGGCAAGTTAGAAGGCAAAGAGGAAATTCAGATTTGAGACTGATTTCCAAGTCATGCATGTCATCCAAAGAGTCGACTTCATTCTAGGTATATCAAGGAGGCATCTAGCGTCATTGAGTTTGGATATGCTATATAAAATACCTAATATATATATATATATATAAGAATCAACTTAAGGTACATAAGAATCAACTAAGGAAAAACAAAAATCCCTAGGAAAGAATATCTATTCAGACTCTGGGCCTCCTGATATGTCCTGGTCTCACCACTATCTAAACCTTGCTTGATACTCTTTTTTTTCTGTAATATTCTCTGGTTTACACAACATTACAGTTGTGTATGTGTGCTTAAATACTGGAAGCCTTTAATCACAGAACAGTAGTTTAACCCCAGTTCACTCCATAGCTGGGTTTGTTAGCATCCATCTATTCTCTAAACAAAGTCTGTTGGAAAAATGTTTTTCTAACATGGCTAATTAGGAAGTGTCTTTCCCTGCTTGGATAGAAAGCAAGAACGGAGCAGAGGTGCTATTCTCCATCCACCTGAACCATGGAGTTGGTTGGCCTTGGTTTCTCAGGAAAGCATCAAATGCTGCAGCTGCTGTGTGTATTCTCCCTATCCCTCTGCCTCTGCCTCGGAGACTTCCAGCCCTAATGAGTCTTAATAAAACCTGCTACAGAGATTCAATACTCTTTTGGGTGTGGTCTGCCTGCTTCCTTCTGTTAATATTATAATAACTTTTTAAAGGAAGGCAACTGATTTGTAGAAAGTATAGGGACTGGTTGGTGAGCCAGTGCTGTTGTACCAACTGACCAATACCTTCCATATGCATTTCAGACCCTGCTGGCCTCTACGTGACACCTGGAACGTCTCCTCTGACACCTTAGCTTCTTCTTTGCTTGACCTCTGCCTCCAACTGTGCTTGGTAATGCCAGGGCTAAATTAACTTTCTAAATACCTATGGACCACTTAACTAGGGTTCAGAGCACGGATGATCCAGGACACCAGGAAGTGTGATGTGGGCTGTGACGAGGGGACATACTGGAGATGGAGACCACATCTACTGAGAGAGAGGTCACTGACAAGGAAGTGACTGGGCTGAGTCTTGAAGGATGAGTTGGGCAAGATAGGGGAGAATACCTAGGCAGAGAGGACAGTGTGATCACAGGTAGAGGTGCAAGGCACTGGCTAACAGACGGGAGTCCTACAGGGTAGCAATAGAAAAGCCTGTGTTCACAGCTGAGTCCACTTGGGAAGTCTGCTCACTGTGTTCACTGGCTCACCTGTAAAGACACAGGGACCACAGAATGGGTGGGGTAATAGTGGAATCTGCTGAAAGGAAGCATCACTGTTGACAGAATTATCAATCTCCTGATCATAGCCATCAACCATCACCTCCACCTCCATCTCTACTCTAAGAAGAAGCAATTTCTCCCCTGGCCTGTGTTTCTGCAAAGCCCCATTAAAAACAGAAACAGTAACTTTGTCCTCCAGGACTTGTGAGTGCACAGGACTTGCCTTTGTCTCTGTCTCCTGGCTCCCTCCTCCCTGGGGGAGAAGTGTATCCTCTGCTATGAGGGGAGCACCACTAACTTGGTCTCTCGAGCTCATGCTTTTTTTTTTTTTTTTTTTTTTTATTAGGCTGATTGTGGCTGCAGGCTGCTTTCTTCCTCCTCTCTGTCTGACAGTCTCACCTCCTCTCAGTGGAATTTGGTTACAGGAAATTTGGGTAGAAATCCAGGTTTTACTCACAAGTTTCAAGTAATATTTTCCAACCAAGTCCTACCAGGGTGGAGGGAGAGTACTATTTTGTTTCCTATCAGTTTCCTGTTTATTTCTCAATTGCTCCAGAGCCTATGGGAATTTACCCATTATATATTGCCATATGATGCTGCATAAAATTACTGCAAATCCTCAGGGGCCCGTAACTGTTGTGTTTATTGCTCTTGTGTCACCTGGCATAATCCAGGGGGTTTTACTGATCTTGGGGGGGGGATTGCTTGCACAACTGGAAGCTGGTGGTGTTGGCCCGTTTAAAATGAGCTTGGCTCTCCTTCAAGTTACCCTTGTCTTTGGTAGTCAAGCCCAGGTATATTCTTATACCATGATTCTTATGATCACCGCCCAAGAGCAAGAGGGAAAGCTGAAATATGGGCGGTCTTTGGGGACCTATATTTGGGATAGCCTCATCATGCCTGCAGCATTTTACTGAATCCAGCTTGCAGGTTTTATAAGGGCTTGCAGGTTCAGTGGGGAAGCAGATTCATCCTTTGTAGGGAGAGAAACTTTGTGGGGCTCAGAGCCAGGAGTAGCAGCAAACTGGGCATAATTGTTGTTATGGTTCATACCTAGACATTCTGCAAAAGCCTCATGTGTTCATAGGAAGGGCTTTTGGGAGGTGACTGGATCCTGGGATGCTACAATCTTCGATGGGTTACTTTACTGATTAGTGTACAACTAAATGTGCTGTTAGTAGGTTCAACTTATTTGGAAGAGGGGAACCACCAGGGACAGGGCTTGGAAGGGCACAAAGCCCTCCCCGGCTCCTCTCTTTGTCCTTTGCTTCCTGACTGCTCCAAGGCGTGCAGATTGCCTCTACCCTTCCACCATGCAGCCAACCATGCCAGCACAAAAGCTTCTAAAACGTGAACCAAAATAAACCTTTTCCGCTTTCAGTTGGCCCAGTAATGAAGAAAGTGACTAAGATAATTGTTTTCGCAGAATTGCGATCACTTTCACACCACCATGAACTTGACATTATCATGACCGAGGTCAGCGCTCCGCCCCCCCACAGGCCCTCTTGTTCATAATACAATTATGACTCATTCTTCCCTGATGGATGGGAACATGTCTCATATACTCTGAAGCCATAATCTAATATCAGGGATGAATCGTTTTCTTGAGAGAAGAAGTCACGTCATCACTTTGATTTTTTTTCAGGAGGAAACTAAAATGGGAGAGGTCAGCTGGTGTGGCTAAGGTCACACAGCTGGGCTGTGGGGCAGCCCAGGCTGTTCTCTAACCGACCCCATTACCAAATGACAGATGTGCACCTCCCCAGCACCAGCAAGTGGTGTTTTTGGTTTTTGCTTTCTCTCCAGGCTCGCAACTGAAGACTTTCCATGCAGAGCCTCTTTCAGGATCTGGACTGCTCAGCTCCCTTGGTTGGGATGCTTCACCCCTAAAGCTTAATTAAAATGAAGATGAAGTGCTCTCCGTGACGGGTCACGCTCGGTGGCAGTCACTGTGCCAAGGACCCGGCGGGGACCTCTGATGTTGAGAATTCTTCTCCAGCTTCTGTTCAGGCAGTAGCTTCCTCTGGGAGCCTCATTATAATTCCTTTGGTAATTAAAACAACAGATGTTATAATTAAAAGGCTCCTCATTAAATCACAAATAACTGAAGCTTGAGGTGGGGCCTCACTGAATAGTGTCATCAAGTCACCTTTAGAGGGAGTAAAAAAGCAGGTGAAAGGGGAGCTCTCAGCCAGCTCAGAACAGCAAAAGGCAGGCAGGTT
Source organism: Ctenomys sociabilis (assembly GCA_004027165.1). Taxonomy (NCBI): domain Eukaryota; kingdom Metazoa; phylum Chordata; class Mammalia; order Rodentia; family Ctenomyidae; genus Ctenomys; species Ctenomys sociabilis. The sequence continues at coordinate 1,910 of PVKA01006009.1, read as the reverse complement.
GGGAGTATTTGTGAGGTGCCAACAGATGTTCCAGGAAAACTCTCAGGGCCTTGGACCCTAGTGAGGACATGTGTGTAGAGAGAGTACAGTGACCCCTTGAAATGCTCCCTGGGGCCAGGATGCAGGAAAAAGCCCAGTAGGCAGAGCCCTGGGAGTGCCTTGTGTTGCTCATTCTTTTATGTCTCAGGGACTGAGTCCATAGGGAGATCCAAAGATAGCCGAGACACTGAGAACTTGACATGGGGAAGGGGGAAGCATCAGATGAAGATCTACAATGCTGGGTGTCATTGTGGCTGGGTCGCTCACTTCCTTCCTGGCACTCATTGTGCCCCACCATTGAGTCCAGGTGTGGTGGTTTATACATTGTGTCAACTTGAGATGTCCAAAGTGGAATCTTGGCTGGGTCAGCCTGGAGATTCCATATCCAGGGGAGTTGGGGGGCTTTGGCCTAGAGTGACTCAGCACAAAAAAGATATATAAAGGGGTTGAGAGACTTCCTTGGATGAGCTCTGATCTTCACAGAGCTACCACCTAAAAGAAGCTTGATCTACATAGCCACGCCACTTCAGAGGAGCTAGGATCTTTGCAGCAGCCACCACCACTTACTTAGAGAAGCTTCTATCTTTGTAGTCAGCATGGAAGGAAGAGCGAGGCTTCATAGATGCTGCAGCTATTGCTCTTTCTCTGCTCTTGGTTGTTTTCTGCTGCCATGAGCTGCTCCATCTGCCTTGGAGCCAGCTGAGTATGGACTGAAACCTCTAATAACTGTGAGCTAAATAAACCTTTCCTTCCTTCATTTTGAGTATTGGTTATTGTCCCAGCAACGAGTGAAAAGTAATTGAGACACCATGGTACCTTCTCATAGGCAACGGAGGAAGTAACGCTGAACCCTGAATAACTGCTTGGGCATGAGATGTTGTAAAGCCTCCAGCTCTCATCTGAGAATAGGGTCCTGGGAAGGTGGGCTGCTATGAGGGCTTCTATAGGTGCCTCTCCCAACAGCTGCCTGGGCTTGGCTAGTTTTCTCAGAGTCAAATCTCACATCACTGCTGTATTGAACCCTATCCCCACCTCTCCATTCTGGCCATGTTCTTGGACTGGAGTGTGCTATCCAGAACCCAGGGCAATAAGGATAATGACAGGTCTTTCTTTCTTTCTTTCTTTCTTTCTTTCTTTCTTTCTTTCTTTCTTTCTTTCTTTCTTTCTTTTTCTTTCCTTCCTTCCTTCCTTCCTTCCTTCCTTCCTTCCTTCCTTCCTTCCTTCCTTCCTTTCTTTTTGTCTTTTTGAGACAGGGTCTCACTATGCAGTTCAGGCTGGCCTCGAGCTCACTTTGTAGCTCAGGCTGGTCTCGAACTCACAACAATCCTCCTGCCTCAGCCTCCCGAGTGCTGGGATTACAGGCCTGTGCCACCATGCCTGGCCCTAGGTCTTCATTTAAAGAGCCTGACCTCAACCTTTTGCTGTGGAAGAGCAGAGGGAAAGTTTCTGCCAGCTGGTCCAGTGCTTTGGTACCTCTTGCCTCTTTCTAGATTTGCCTTTAGACAACTCTCATCCTTTCATCCTGCTTTTTGTAACCAGAAACTGAGGACAGTGAGGTCTCTGCCTTGATTATTAAATGATAGAATAGCGAAGGAAGGTACCTTGTAGTGCTTACTGCATGTCAAGAACATTCTAGACCCGACAAGAGCACCCGGATCCACGTCCACAGGGAACGCGGCTCACCGCTCAGAAGCTCCTGAGACCGGCCAGAGACAGCGCGACCGACTCCGCCGTCCTGCTCCATCCCGCCCGCCCCCGCCCAGCTCCTGAGACCGGCCAGAGACAGTGGCTGACTCCAGCGGCCTCCTGGATCCCGCGCCAAGCTCTCCCAGCGAGAGCGAATTTACAGGACTCACCAGGCTTCCCAGAGC
>PVKA01006008.1:62172-86604 GCA_004027165.1 Ctenomys sociabilis | reverse complement strand
ATAAAACAAGACCTATATAACAAGAAATGTAACTTTTGTATTTGAAAAGGTCAGTCAAAAAAAATCTGTCCCTGAAAAACATCCTGTATTGCAGTAATGTCCCAAATTTTCTGATCAAGCAGATTATGTGCATACAGAGGAAAGTGATCGACGATGTAGCGCATGCCTATGGAGAGTCATATGGAGAGAAAACATTCTCTCAGGCTTTCACAGAGAACAATTTGGCCAAACAATGACCATGACTCATCCACATGGCTTACACTGACAAAGGATCTACAAACTGTGGTAACTGTCTGCTTAGATAGCAGATTGTTCTTTTACAAACTTTGTTTTAATAAAACTTAGATCTGATTATATCATCTCCTTGCTTTAAATACATTAGTAGCTTGTCAGTACCCTTAGAAAAAAGTAGAAATGCTGTATCATTGACTGCAGGAGTTTTCAAGACTTGTTACCTGTGAGACTCCCTAATTTCTTCATTCTCTTTTCCTAGGCTCTCTACTATCTCTCTTCTGCTGCATGGATATATGGTATTTTGCCTCTGGGTTTTGTCTCTGGCAGAACACTTCCTTTTCCATTTTCCCCTTTATCTGGCTCTTCTTTCATGTCTCAGTTTAAATCACTGTATCTGGAAGCCCATCCCAACTTCCCAAACTCCAATTGAGTGTTCCTTTCTTTATGGCAGTAGTGCCTTATGTTTACCCTATCCTATATACTGAAATAATTTATGACATTATTATTATTATTGCTTATCAATCCACAAGAACAGGGGCCAATTAAATCTTAGCGCTAATTCATAGTTAATGCGCTTAGCACATAGGCCCTCAGCAGATGAGTTACATTGATGGATTAGAATAGTAGTTTCCTTATGTGCCTTTGAGAAAAAGGAATAAATGTGTTCCAGGCTGTGTTTCTCAGCGTTGGCACTGCTGACATGTTGAGCTGCATAATTCTTTGTTGTGGGAGACTATTTTGTTCATTGCTGGATATTTAGTAGTAACTTTGTCTTTTAACCAGTAGATGTCAGTATGAGAATGAAAAATATCTCTAGATTACCAAGTGTGTATTAGGGAATCAAATTGCCCTAAGAATTAGGATTAAGAATCACTGTTTCCGGGACTAGGGTTAACAGTAAGATATTTTTAATGTTTAATAGTTGAGTTTCTTAAGACATTAATTTAACAATACATTTTCAATCTGTATATCTTTTAGGAAAAGTAGGCATTTAAATCTTTAGTCATTTTCCATTTGCTCTATTTCTCCTCACATTGTCTCTTTGCTGCATTGTTTAATGAGTGGGAAATCTTATACTGAGAAATACCCAGAATGTTAATACAAAGGACAGACAGATTTCTCTTGTTCATGAAACTTCTTGCGGTATGACAGACATTGATAAAATCTCCCCATCAACCGGATGACACATAATTCTAAAAGAGAGTGAGAATTATAGCTGTTTTTTGCTGTTTTGTAGCCAGACAAAATTCCATCACTAGATTTTATTTTTTATTTTTTGTGTTTTTGCATCACTAGATTTTAAACATTGTGTGAATATTAAATTATACTTAAATGAACAATTAAGCAGGCATGATGGAACACCTTTAATTCCAGCACTCTGGAAGGCTGAAGCAAGAACATCACAAGGTCCATCCCAGCTTGGACAGAGTAGCAATTTAGTGAGAGCCTGTCTCAAATAAAAAACCTGGTTATCTACCTCTGTGCAAAGACAATTCCTAGTACAACGATGAAGACTACAAGAGTAACAAGAAAGGAGAAGGAGAGGGAGGAAGAAGGGAAAGGGAAAGAGGAAGAGAAATGAAGATGTGAGAAATTCAATTAATCTGTAATAAATTACCTTAAAATTTTCTTCTGTTAGCCCCTCATTTGTTTTGGAATTTCTTATCATAGCAGCCACATATCTTTTGACCAAATTCCTGATAACTTCCTGGAATTAAAAAAAATATGAAGAGGCATTTGGTTTTATTCTCAGGCTCTCAATAAAACCTACAGAGGTAATCACACACACACGTTTTTGGCTAAATCACTTAATGTATCTCTGAACATAGTGGCAGAGTGTGCCAAGAAAATCGAGTTCACCAAGATACGAAGCATGAGGTAAACAAACATGCATTCAAATTTATAAAACAATGACAATAGAATATTATGAACGGCCGTAGTCAATATCTTTTTCAACCAGTATAGATTAAACTTAATATTTCTTTCTTTCTTTCTTTTTCTTTTCTTTTTTTTTTTTTTTTTTTTTTTTTGGTGAAACCGGGGATTGAACTCAGGCCCTTGCACTTGTCGGGGAAGTGCTTATTCCACTGAGCCATCTCCCTAGCCCCAATATTTCTAGTAAAATGGAAAGTTTTTATGACGTTGAAAATTATATGGTATAGTTTTTCTTTTTTCTTCTTGGTACCAGTGATTGAACTCAGGAACTTGCACATGCCAGGCAGGCGCTTATACTGCTGAGCTGTTTCCCTGGCAAGTCTGGTACTAATTATGTAGTCAAGCTATTTTTCTTATAATAAAGCTACACTTCTCAATGAGGATATTCTCTTTTTGCTTAGCAGGGAAATACATCTCACATATCACTGTGATTTGTGTCAGTGACTGTGATAATGATAATTATCACCTACTGCCACGTGTCACTCATTATGCCATGCAACACACACACACACACCATTCAATTTTCATGACACCGTAAAATAAGTTCTATTATCCTTGATTTACAGACAAGCTGAGGCTCAGTGACATTAACTGCCTCTTCCAACATGACATAACTAAGTATGTTTTATAAAATATAAAATTTAGAAGGCATATTATAACCCAGTATGGACAATATATCTAAAAATGTACCTTGATTTAGTATAATCGTCTTATATGTTTTGGGACCTTTTAGTCTGGCTATTAATCTGTATGCCAGTTAACTTTATAATTTGTAAGATAAATGAGTCTGACACTTGCAAAAGGAAGAGGTGGGCATAAATGAGAAAAAGGAATTGAGATGTGTAGAATACTTGTAATACCTCCCCCAAATGAATATAATTGTGTGCTGCAAATATGTACTTATAAAAATGAAAAATTAAGGAGAAGGAGATGGTTCAGTAGAATAAGCGCCTCTCTGGCAAGCACAGGGTCCTAAACTCAATCCCTGCTACTCCAATAAATAAATAAATAAACAAATAAATAAATAAAAATTAAAAAGTAAAAGGATCAAATGGCAAAAAAATTAGAATTCAATTCTGCTTCACATTTACTTCAAAGTCTATAGTATTATTAGCAAATGCTATATACACTTACTACTTCTGCTACTCTGTAAATGTAAAGAAGTCATTGAGATGCCCCTTTAGCCATTTTCTGTAATGACTATGAAGTAGAGAGTAAATGCAATAAATCTTGCCTGTGATTCATTGTGCCAGAAAGTATGTCATAAGGGTTGGAGGTAAGAGTAGTGAGAGAAGGGTCAACTTCCAAATACTGTGTTTCTTGTTTCTCTTGTTAGTTATGGCCTAGGAGGAACAAAGTTAGGGGAAGGGTCTCTAGAATAAAGTTGAATTTTCTACTGTTTCTTTTGATCAGGAAGGTAAGAATGTCTCATGATTTGTAAAGGTTACACTAAAAAGATAACACATGTAGTTAGAAGCTTGTTTGTCTTCTGGCTGGTGGGATAGATATGCTTATCTATGTCTTTGATTAAAGTCATGTTTTAATTTAAGGAGACCTAGCTTCTTCTTTTCTTTTTCTTAGGGGGGGGGGAAACCAGGAATTTAACTCAGGCCCTTGTGCTTTCTAGGGAAGCACTTATTCCCCTGAGCCATCTCCCTGGCCCCAGACCTAGCTTCTTGAACTTCAGATAAGCTTTTGCTTCCCTGAAGTTAATTTTCTCCCATTATATATATTCATTATTCTACAGGGTATGATCAAAACATAGGTTAAATATTTAAATTTTAAAAATTATTGCAGTAAAGGATATATTGTCACTAATCTTCCACAAAATACTCCTTGTGAAGTAAGGCAGAGTATTTTGATCAAGATTAATGACAATGCATCTTTTACTATAATAATTTAAAAAATTTAAACATTCATTACATATTTTGATCACACCTTATATGGTCCCATTGCTCTGTTTTTCTGTACAGTGAGTTTTACCCTGTAATCAGTTAATTTTAATAATAATAATTATTATTATTTTTTGTACAGGGTGTCACTATGCAGGTTGGACTTGTAATGATCCTCCTGCTTTCAACCATCCTAGTGCTGGGATTACAGGCATGCAACAAGTAATTCTAATTATTTGTGTAATGTCTTTAATCATGTCTAGATAATAACTTGCATGAAGGCAGAAAGACTTCCTTTCTTTTCTTTTTTGTCAGTACTGGGGATGGAACCCAGGGCCTGTTACCTACAAGGCAAGTACTGTACCATTGAGCTACATGTCCAGCCCAACAGGTGATTTTTTTATTCGTGGTAATGTTTAGCGTAGTGTTTGTTGTACACAGTGCACTGAAATATATGTTGACTGACTGATCAACCAACTCTCTATTTTATTTATTCTCAAGGAAGTTATCTTTCTAAGTTATAGATGTTGCTGCTCCAGCTGAAATAGTGTTAAAAGTGATAATAACAGGGTTTTGAAGTAGATCATTTCACTTTGAGGAGTTAATTCAACCTCTGATGAGATCCAGATAGATAAAAATCTGTGATCTATATTTTACTGATTATATTGTATTCCATGTTCTGGATGAAACATTAATCAGCCTCCCACAGTTGATATGTAAGTTATTTCCAGCTGTTTTTTTTTTTTATTATTAGCCATGTTGTAGTAAACAGCCCTGTTTATGTATCTTTTTGCGTACATATTGGTAAAACATTATTCTAAATGTTGGATTACTAGATGGGTATACCAGACATAGCCATAAATGAGTTTGCTTCTTTTCCACAGAACCACTGAAAACCCATTATATTTAGTCCCTTTTTAGAAGCTTTACCTGATAATGTTGGTTTTGTATGAGGCTGTCAGCATGGCGCTCCTGTAATGGAAAATGGAAAGAGGTTACATCAACATCCCAGAATCCTATCAACCCTCCCCCATCCAAATACATTTTCAAATATTAGGACTAGAGAATCATACAGGAGCTCTTTCCTGACAAGCTCCCAAAACATAAGGAAGTTGTTTCATTTTATGATGTTCAAGACAGGAATGAGAATAATTTTATTTAAAAATGTTTTAAAAAGCCTTACTGTGAAGCTTCTCAAGTTGTGTCTTCTCCTTCTACCATCAGGATCTCTTTTAGGACAGAAGGTATTATTGAACCAGCTACCAAGATATAGAAATGATTTGGGGCTGGGGATGATGTTGAAAGGAGGTGGCAAGGTGCCTCCTTCGTCAAAGTAACTCATCCAGAGCTTCGTCCTTGCAAATTTCCACTCAATATCGGCATGATCCTATGCAAGACAGAAGTTTAAAGTCTTCCAATGGGAAACTGGAAAATGCATTCATGTCTCATTATAAAGTTTCTACTTCCTTCTCTAAGGGGCAATCTGTCAGTAGTACACAAAGTGAAATTAAATACCTATAAATTCCAATTGTACCTACCTATTAACCCCACATTTAGAGCTATGTTTTATTAACATATTAGTAAAAAGTTACACGAACAAGGTTGTTCACTGTAGCATGGCTAGTAATGGCAAAGCAACTGGCAATAGCTTAAATATCCAACAGTAGGGCACTGGTTAAACAATATTTCGTCTTGAGCATGGCATCCTATTAAAGTATAGTAGATCACAAACAGTATATCTATCTATCTATGTATCTATCTATCTATCTATCATCTATCTATCTATCTGCCCAAGATGTCCAAGTTAAAAAACACTGTAAAGCACAATATATATGCTTACAATGACCTCATCTATAAAATTGAAAATTGCTTTATATTACATGTTCTCATGTTCTAGGTAGGGACATACTTAACTGTCGGTATCAAAAGTTGTTATTTTTAAGAGGTAGGAATGAGGTAAAGATGCTTTCTTTATAAAGGAAAATGCTGGGCTGGGGGGATAGCTCAGTAGAATAAGCACTTGCCTGACAAGTGCAGGGTCCTGAGTTCAATCTCTCCACACACATAAAGGAAAATACCATTTTTGAGACAATTTGCACATAATAAAATTCAACAATTTTATGTGTTGTGATAAATGTATACATCTGTATAGCTGCCATCTTAATGCATATAGAAACACACATTTCTAGGAATTTTAAGATCTGTATGGACTAATGTAATCACTACTATAATCAGGATATACAGTCATTCTGTCACACTCTGAAATTCTCTGTACTTCCCTTTGGTAGTCATAGTCTCCACAGTCCCAAGCCTCTGGTAACTGTTGCTTGTTCTCTATTTTATATCTCACCTTATTTTCTAGGTAACTTTCTGAGACTTTTATTCTGCTCAGAAAAGCACCTTTGAGATTTATCTATCGTTTTGTATCTGTCAGTAGTATGCCCAGAATTACTGCTGAGTAAATTCCTGGTATATGGCTGCACAAGGGGTGGATGTATATTCATTCACCCCTTGAGCACTTTGGTTGTTTGTAGTTTTTAGAAAATAGGAATATAAGGTTGCTATGCACATTCATGTACAAGTTTTTGTTAAGCATAGATTTAATTTCTTTAGCTGGGGGTGGTATTAAAAAGTCATATGACAAGCCTATGTTTAACTTTATAATAAATTGGCAATCTTTTCCGGAGCAACTGTATAATTTTTGGTTTTCAGTTGTTCTATAGCCTCTTCAGTGCTTTATTGGAATTTGAAATTTAGCCACCCTAATAGGTATATAGTAGGATTTCATTATGGTTTTAAATTGTATTTCTCAAATGGGCAGTGATACTGAGCCATCTTGTTACGTTTGTCATCTATAAGTCCTCTGTGGAACCTGTGTGTTCAGAACCTTTACTGGGTTGTGCACATAGATTTGCAAATGTGCATCACCTTCTAAATCTTTAGTACTGGGGCTGAGGAGATAGCTTGGTGGTCTATGCACCTCCCTGGCAAGCGTAAGGACCTGGGTTTGATCCATTGCATTTCGTGCTGTGCGTGCTCTGAAACCTGGTGTGGTGGTGCATGCCTATAATCCTAGCGCTGGGGAGGCTGAAGCAGGAGAATCATTATGAGTCTGAGCTTCGTGGTGAGACTATATATATATATATATATATATATATATATATATATATACCCTAGAACTGTGTTGGAATATTAGAAAGGCTATCTGTGGATATCTCATTCTCAAAATTTTCCTTTACATTTTTCATCAGCCTTTTGTCTGTTATTATGATTTGGATTTAGATGTCCCCCAAGAATCTCATACACTCAGGCTTTTGGAAGGTGATTAGATTATGAAGGCATTATGGCTGACTTGCTCTTAGGAAGTGGGGTCTGATTAGAAGTCAGGCCACTGTAAGTATGGCTCGGAAGGATATATTTCCCTTCTCTACTCAACCCTCAACTCTCTCTGCTTTCCCACCACCATGACATGAGCAGTTTTTCCTTCACTATACCCCTCTGCCATGCCACCCTATGGTGCAGCCAGATTACTGTGGGCTGAAACATGAGCCAAAATAAACTGCTCCTTTAAATTATGGGTGCCAGGTATTCTTTCCCAGAGAAAAGCCCAACAGGTTCATTTCCTTGGGCAGCTGTGTTGTTAAACCATGGCCACTGTGTTTTAAACAAAGGTCCTAGGAGCAGAATCAGGTCTCATAAAGATAAACCATGTAATTGAGGTTTCTCTAGAGAACTGCTACGAGAGACCCAGGGAGCCCATGATATCTCCATGGGATCACCTTGATCAGCTCTACATTCATTATCTATCATGGAATATCAGGCAGAAGGGGCACATCACGAATGTATTCCAGCGAAGATAATTAGCTTGCATTTGGTCATGAGGAAGCCAACAGAGTCCAAGTTGTGAGGACTTATACAAGACAACTGACCTGTATTTTTAAATAAGACTATTTTCTCAAGTTAAAAAAACTAAACTAGCATAATAATCAAATGCAGTGATTGATTCTGGATCACCTGTAAAGGACATGTTTGGGACAATAAAGCAATTTGAATATGGACTTCAAAAATCAATAATTGTTAGTGTATTGATGTTAAATTCCTTGAGGGAAATAATGTAATAGAATGTGTATGACAACTTACTTTCAAATACTTAAAAAAATCCCTGAGGGCTCTCCATTTGTATATAGTGGTACAAGCTTTGTGTTAGGAACTGCAATAATTTATGATTCATAGCCATCAAATTTTAACTTAAAACAATGCCAAACAAGGTGATTCATGTAAGGCTGAAGTGTGGCTCAGTGGCACAGTAATGTTTAATATGCACAAAGCTCTCAGTTCAACCCCAGCACTACTCTTACCTTGAAAATGATGCCTATTGTGAAAAGGGGAATAATGACCCCTTACAGATGTCCCATTTTCATTGCTGGGAACTGTAAATATGCTGTAGTGTGTGGAAAGGGAGAGTAACCTTGAGGTACAGAGATTATCCCAGATGTGGCCAATGAGGCTGCTTATAGGAGAAGGAGATAGGCAAGTCAATGTCAGAGTGACATTGCTAGCTTTGAAGATGGAGATGAATCCATAATCTAAGGAATGTAGGCAGCATTTAGAGGCTGAGACAGACATGAAAATGGAATCTTCACTACACTCCTTCAGAAAGCCAGCCAGCACCTTGATTTCAGTCCAGTGAGACCTATTTCATGCTGCTAACATCAGGGACCCATAAATAGTAGATTTGCATTCCTTCAAGCCACCAAGTATGTGATAGTTTGTTACAACAGCATTAAGAAACTAATTTGGAGGCAGAAAGAGTACAGTTATTGGTTACTTACTAAATTTGACCCAACTTTTCTTGAGAGTTAAATCTGACAAAAGAAATTGAATACATCAGTGAAGAACTTTTTTTCTGGAACCAACAGAAAATGTACGTTGGAACATGGAAATAATATAGCATCCACTGTTAAAACTTATCTACAGTAAAAGGACAAAATGAAAATCTCTTTACGAGCAAATGAAAGTTTTAAATGGTGAGCAGGGCCATACAGTGTTGGCTATGAGAGGCTTTTTAGTGCATATTCTGTCTGCGTTGAATGCTGAAATTTGCCCCTTGGCCTTTTATTTTTTTTTAAATTTTATTTAATTTTATTGAGAAACAAATATCAATGAGACAGCTTCAAAACTGATTAATAGGGCAATTTCAATAATTAATACTTTTTACATTGTTATCTTCCTAGTGGTTATCCATAGTACAAGAAGCAGACAGGTCTCCTATCCAAATACTATTAGTACAAATCTTTCTCCTCATAGAATTAAGCAAAAGTAGCTGCATATATCTTAACTATTCTGTGTATACAAATATAAAATGGTCCTTTCTTTGTATCTCCCATTTTTTTTTGTTTAGCCGTGTCAGAGATGAGTATTCTATTGGCATTCACTTATTATAGGTGCTTGAATTCAGCAAAACACTCCAACACAGTCCAGCAGTCCACAATAGTAGTGGGTTGTCCACAGAAGTTGTTGACTAGAGCCCTTTATACCTCAGCATATTAATATAGCTTTACTTTATACACCTCGTTTTTATATTTTTCTGCTGGATGGTTAAGATCAAGATAAAACAAGACCTACATAACAGGAAATGTAACTTTTTTATCTGATAAGGTCAGTCAAGTCCCCTCAGGATTTATCCTGTAACCCTGTACTGCACTTTGTAGATCCTTTGTCAGTGTCAGCCATGTAGATGAGTCACGGCCATTGCTTAACCAGTTTGCTCTCTGTGAGAACCTGAGAGAAAGTTTTCTCACCATGTGACGCTCCTTAGGCTCACTATAGATCATCTATCCCATTCCTCTGTGGCTCCATAATCTCCTTGATCAGAAAATTTGGGGCACAACTGAGTTCCATGATGTTACAGTACAGGTTTTCCTATGTCCTCATTCTTCACTGACCTTGAAAGGCTAGGGCCAAAATGTTGGCTTGCACCTCTTCCTTTTCTCCAATTTTTGATCTGCAAACTTAGATTGTTAACCTTCTAGAAGAGAAGCTGATTATTACCCTGCAACATATGCAGTTTGGTTTGCCCTAACTATCTGTCTAAATATCAAACATCTTAGGTATAATGTTGAACAAGTATTTTCCACCAAGTATTGATGTGTTGAACTTTACATCCTTACAAAATATGAGGGAAAAATATTTAATAGGAATATACACATATTTTTACACAGAAATTTAGAAATCTAACCATGTATAGCATTATAGAAGGACAGTCCTGTAACAGTTTTTTTTTTTAGTATGGTAATAATTGGTATGTCATGACAGGAAGTATGTATCTAGCAGAGCAGAATGACTGGCATTCCAAGTGTTACCCTTCTATTACACATTGCCATCTTCAGTGCAGTTGCTTGGTTCACAGCTATCAGCATATATAGATAGGTTGCGAATTCTATCATTTAACTGCTACTTTCAAAAACCTGCTGATGTTTCTCAGGATAATGATCTTGCCCATCTTGTCCATACAAATGTGTGGTTTTGCCCCTGTCAAGTTTCCCAGCCTTTCTCCCTTTCCTCATTGCCCAATCCTCAACTTCTCGCTTCCCTTTTAATTGTGTTATACCTTTCTATATGTAATTCTTCTTTTGATTACTTATACTAGAAAGACTATATGATATTTATATAGGTGGATCTGGTTTATTTCGCTTATAGGTATACCTTCAAGTGGCATCCACTTGACGTTTTAGTTATTCTCTAAAGGTTTTTGTTTTGATAACACAGAAGTGCTGAGCTGAGTGTCATAATAAAGAATGAGCAAATGGAATTCACCAGTGACACCAAATAAAATAGGGATTTTGTGGATAAAGTTAATGAAATCAATAAGCAATTGAAAATAAGTGATAGTAACCATATCACATTTTTCTGGATTTTCCTCATATTCTCAAGAGTCTCTGAAATGGCTAAAAACCTATGAAGTAAAGTAGTGATGGTGAACCTTGTAGAACTTTCAGTGATGATAAAAGCCTGCTGCCACACACATGGCATAGGTTTGTCACCACTGGAGTAGAGGATACTGTTTACTTCTGAGATTCTCATTACATTGTTGTGAATTAGAGATCTAAATCAGCAATTAATGGAGAAAGTGAAAGCACTTGTCTTTTCTAAAAGGTACTAGATGACTTTAAGTGAGCTCAGAAGAAAAGTGATATTTGTGGGTTAAAATATGTATTTAAATGCATTCTTAGAGTTTGTTATATAGTAAGTTATTAAAAAACTATATGTATACCCACATCACAAATTTGTGTTTTAAAAAGTTGATATTTTAATTTTTCTTATAATTATGTTTCATTTTGATGTAGTCCTATATATCTATTTTCTAGTTTGTCACTTGTGTGTTTGCTGCCTTCACTGAAGAAACCATTGCCTAACATAAGATAGGAGGTTAACTCCCATTTATTTTTTGGTAAAAGTTTATTTTTATCAACAAGTTCATTGAAATCTGTTCCATATACCATAAAATTTAGCTTTTAAAGAGTGCATTTCTTTACCCTTTACATATTCACAGAATTTAATAGTCATCACAATTATCTAGTTTTATAATATTTTCATCACTCCAAAAGGAAGCCAATTAGCAGTTATTTCCTAGAATGCCCACTCAACTCTCCTGTCCTACACCTGTCAAGTGTTAATCTTTCATCTTTACGGATTTTCCTAGTTTTAATTTTGTATAAACTGAGCCATACAATACTGACTTTTTGCTACTCTTTCACTTTGTATTATGTTTAAAAATTCATCCATGTTGTAGCAGGTGTCAGCATTTTTTTCTTTCTTGCCAAATAGAATACTGTTGTATGGACACACTAAATGTGGCTTATTCATTCATCAGTTGGTGGTCGTATGCATTGTTTTCTCTTACTACTATTATGAATTTTTGAACAATTCTTCTATAAATGCTCATGTAAAAGTTTTTATGGTGTTCTGTTCTCAGTTTTGTAGGGTACATAGTTAGAAGCAAAATTTTTGGATCGTATTATAACTCATTAACTATTTGAAGAATTTCCCTACCATTTTTAAGGCACCTACATGATTTTACTTTCACATTAGCAATATATAAGGGTTTCACTTTCTTCCTATCCTTGACAACACTTATTTTGCAATTTTTGTTAGTACGTGTTGCCAGTACATTATATATTCACCTTGTGGAGTGGTTACATGTATGTATCATATCTTAATCCATTTCTAGATCTCCTTCACATTTGCAAAAGGTCTAACTTCCTGTATCCTATTCTCTCTTTTGGTCTTTAAAATATTTATACTCTGGAATCCTTCTATAAGAGAAATCATGTGATATTTAACCTTGTGGATCTGGTTTTACTTATTTTCTCAAGCGAGATCCATTTTCCTGCAAATGACTCAAATTTATCTTTCTTTGTAGCAGGGTAGCAATCCACTGTGCATAAATACCACATTTTCTTTCTCTGTTGGTGGACATATAGGCCACTTGCAAGATTTAGATATTATGATTTATGGTACTCTAAACATGGTTAAGTATGTATCTATATAATATGATGTCTCTAATACTTTTGGGAATATGCCTAGAAGAGAAAATCTGGGTTGAATGGAATTTCTATTTTTAGATTTTTGAGGAATCTATATATTGATTTACAAAGTGGTTGTGCTAGCTTACCCTTAGCATTCATTAATTTTTGAATTTCTACATGATAGCTCTTCTTTTTAGAGTACAGTAGAATCTCAGTTTTGTTTCAGTTTGCATTTCACTAAAGGTTAAAGGCATACATTTTTCATGTATGCACTGATTATATGAGAAGCGCCTAATTATTTATATTGCCCTCTTTTTGACTGTGTCCATTTTAGGGAGGGCCTAATTTTGTGAGTTTTTTTTTTTTTAATATAGTCTAGATAGTAGCCCTATGTCCAGGGAGTAGTTAGATACATTTTGTTTGTTATTTGATAGGTTGTCTCTTCTCTCTTTTGGTTGTTTCCTTTGCTGTGCAGAAGTAATTTTTTTTTTTGGTATTTAGTACAGGATCTACAGGGTCTCACTATGTAGACAAGTCTCCTGTTTTCAGCCTCTGAAGTGCTGGGATTACAGGCATGTGCCACCAGGCCAGGGCGGCACTGCACATCCGGGATAAAACCCCAGGCACTGCGCTGTGCTTAAGCAGGCACTTTAGTCAGCTGAGGTATCTGGTCAGTCACAAGCTTTTTAACTTGATACAATTCCATTTGTTAATTCTTCGTGTTATTTCTTGTACAATTGCGGATTTTATCATAAAGTCCTTGCCTATGCCTATATCTTGAAGCATATTACCTATTTGATCTTGTAACAGATTGTTTCTGCTTTAATACCTAAGTCATTGGTGGCAAACCTATGGAAATTGTGCACCAGCCAGCTGTTTGCTGTCATTGAAAGTTCTAAAAGATTTCTGGTCCATTTTTCATTCTATTTTAGTCCATGGTGAGCTTGCCCCTTCTGAATGTGGATAACCAGTTTTCAAACAGCGCGATTTGTTGAAGAGGATATTTTTCTACAATGTATGTTTTTTGGTCTCTTATCAAAGATCAGATGTTTGAGTGTGCTTGGTGCTGTGTCTGCTTCCTGTTTTCTTCTGTTGATCCGGGGACCTGGGTGGCCACCAGAGGGCGCTGTGCATTCAAGCCTGCTGAAAGTGGACTGAATTTTTTTTTCTTTCATTTTATTGAAGTACAAATGTCAATCAGACAGTTTCAAGACACCTTAACAATACAGATTCGATAAATTAATACATTGCAAACTGTTTTCATAATTTTTTGGTATTGTACAAGGTGCATACATGATATTATATTTACAGATATTATTTTAGCAGATATCTCTTATCAGTGAATTAAGAATGTAGCTGCTTACTTATCTTATTTTTTATACCTGAATTATATCAAAAATTCAATAATTGTTTTCCTAGTGGATGACCGTAGTACTAGAAGCCAACATAATATCCTGTCCAACCACCATTAGTGCAGATCTTGCCTCTCATAGAATTATGTAGAAGCACAGCGTTATCTATCCTAACTGTACTGTCTATACACACACATCATGAATTTTTCTTTCTACACCCCTTCCTTTGTCTACACCTGTCAAAAGTGGGCACTCCATTGTCATTATACTAACTTAGGTGCGTGAACTTGACACCACAATCCAACACGGTCCAGCATTCCACAACAATAGTGAGTTAGTCAAAGAAGTTGTCGACCATAGTCATTTACAGCTCAACTTAATATTATGGCCTCACGATGTATACTTCATTTTTATACTTTTCTGCTGGATGGTTAAGACCTAGGTAGATCAAGACTTATATACCAACACATGAACTTTATATTTCCTATATGGTCAGTGAAGTCCTCTCAGGGTTTATCTTGTAGTCCTGTACATTATTCTGTAGTTCCTTTGTCTGTGTCATCCATGTGGATGAGTCACGGCCAATGCCTGAACAGTATACTCTCTTTGAGAGCTTGAGAGAAAGTTTTCTCCTCTTGTGACTCTCCCCAGGCACACTTTAGAACTTCAATCCCTTTCCTCTGTGGCTCCATAATCTCCTTGTTCAGAAAATTTGGAGCTCACCTGAGTTTCATGATGATGCAGTACAGGCTCTCCCATGTCCCGAGTCTTTGCTGACCTTGAAAGGCTAGGGCCAAAATGTTGGCTGGCCTTGTGGCTCTTCTATTTCTCCAACTCTGACTTGGAATCTTAGGTTGTTAACCATCCACAAGAAAAGCTGATTAGTATCCTGCAGCATATGCCATTCACTATGCCTTATCTGATTCAATTGATTTTACTTCTTGTACGTTACCTTTTGTATTTCTGCTTTTCGCTTGTTATACTAGGGAGACTACGATATTTACATATGTGTGTCTGGTTTATTTCACTTATGAGCATATGTTCAAGTGGCATCCACTTTAGTATAAATGCTTCAAACTTATCATTCTTAATAGCTGAGTAATATTCCATTATATAGAAATACCACATCTTTTTCAGCCATTCCTCATGTGATGGACATCTTGGTTGTTTCCAAGATTTTGCTATCACACATTGTGCTGCTCTAAACATAGGTACACATATATCTCTATGATACAATGTATCCAGATCCTTTGGGAAAATTGCCAGTAGGGGGATAGCTGGCTTGAGTGGGATTTCTAGTCCTACTCTTTTGAAGAGTCTCCATACTGACCTCCACAGTGGCTGTACCAGTCTACATTCCCACCAGCAGTGGAGAAGTGTTCCCTTATCTCCACAACCTCTCCAACATTTGTTGTTGGTTGATTTCCTTATGATAGCCATTCTTTCTGGAGTGAGATGATATCTCAGTGTTGTTTTTATTTGCATTTCACGAATGGCTAGCGATGTGGAACATTTTTTCATATATTTATTCGCTTCTTTAATTTCATCCTCTGAGAAGTGTGTATTCTTCTCAGATGCCCATTTCTGAATTGGGTCTTTAAATTTGAGGGCCCTGTTATATCTTAGATCTTTATAAATTCTAGACAGTAGTCCTCTGTCTGATTGCTTATTAGTTAGGATTTTTTCAAAGTTTGTGGGTTGTCTTTTCACTCTGTTGACAATTTCTTTTGACGTGCAGAAGCTCCTTAAGAAGAGTTGATCCCATTTGTTGATTCTTTCAAGAGCTTCCCGTGCGAATATATGTTTGTTCATGAATTCTTTACCTACCCCTATGTCTTCAAGAGTTCCTCCTACTTTCTCTTCCAGGAGATTGAGTGTTTCTGTTTTAACGTTTAGATCTTTAATCCATTTTGACTTTAACTTAGTGCATGGTGATAGAGCTGTCGAGTTCAAGCACCTAAGGTAGTTGAATGTTAATGGAGTGCCCACTTTTGACAGGTGTAGACAAAGGAAGGGTTGTAGAAAGAAAAAATCAGGATGTGTGTGTATAGACAGTACAGTTGGGATAGATAATGCTGTGCTTCTACATAATTCTGAGAGGCAAGATCTGCACTAATGGTGGTTGGACAGGATATTATGTCGGCTTTTAGTGCTATGGTCATCCACTAGGTAAATAATTATTGAATCTTTGATATAATTCAGCTATAAAAAAATCTGTAAATATAATTTCATGTATGCACCTTGTACAATACCAAAACGTTATGAAAACGGTTTGCAATGTATTAATTCATCGACTCTGTATGGTTAAGGTGTTTTGAAACTGTCTGATTGACATTTGTATTTCAATAAAATAAAAATAAATGATAAAAAAGAAAGTAAATGTGATATTGCACATCCGTGTCCAATTTATTTCAGTTAAGAGTATGGTTTCAAGGTCCATCCATTTAGTAAAAAATGCCTCAAGTTTATTCGTCTTTAAGGCTGAATAGTACTGTGCTATATACAAAATCATATTTTTATCCATTCATTGCTTGATGGGCATTTTGGTTTTTGCCAAGACTTAGCTGTACTTCTACAAACATTGATTCACATCTATTGCTGTGGTATAACACTTTTAATTCCTTTGGGAAGATGATGTATGTTGAAACACAAACATTTTGTGCTTCAAAAGAATAGGAAAAGCTGGATCATTTTTTTTTGAGACAGGGTCTCACTATGCAGTTCAGGCTGGCCTTAAGCTCACTTTGTAGCTCAGGCTGGTCTTGAACTCACAACAATCTTCCTGCCTCAGCCTCCCGAGTGCTGGGATTACAGGCATGCACCATCACGCCCGGCTGGAAAAGCTGGATCAAATGGAACCTCAATTCCTAGAGTTTTGAGGAATGTCCACCCAGATTTCCATACTAGTTGCACCAGTCTACACTCCCACCAAGAGTGTGGAAGGGTTCCTCTTCTCCCCACAGCCCTGCCAGCATTTGTCATCAATTGATTTCTGGATAATAGCCATTCTTTCTGGAGTAAGATGGAATCTCAACATTGTTTTAATTTGCATCTTTCCAATGATCAGTGATATTGAACATTTATTCGTATATTAATTTGGCATTTCTACTTTTTTTCCTGAGAAGCATCTATTCCTTTCAGATGCCCAGTTTTGGACTACATCTTTAAATTTGGGTTTTTTTCTGTTCTTTGTATGTTTTAGATATTAGATTTTCATATGAAGAACAGTTGGCTAAGGTTTTTTTCTCACTGTGTTTGTTGTCTTTTTACTCTGCTGATGACTTATTTTGCAATGCAAACATTTTTTAATAAGATGAGATCCCAGTTGTTTATTCTTTATAAGAATTTGTGTATCATGTCTGGCTACAACTTTGTCTTTGAGAGTCAAGACCAATTTACAGTTTTTGTGTGTGGAATTAAGGAGTCTTATTTCATTCTTTCACATGTAGATATAGTTGTCCCATTGTCATTTGAAAAATAAAGGCCAACATATGTTTCTCCATTGAATTTCCTTGACATCCTTGACAAAAACTTAATTTACCATAAAAGGTACAATTATTTGATAAATTATTCAATAAATTCTATCATAGATTCATATGCCTATGTTTAATTTTCATAACACTATTTTTGTTACTATAACTTTATCTTATGCTTAAAACTTGAGCAGTGTAAATTCTACAAATTTGTTAATCTTATTCAAGTTTTTTTATTGTTTATGTGCCTTACATTTCCATATGAAATTTCAGAGCAGCTTATCAATTTCTACAAAAACAAACTTTTTTTGAAATATTTAAAAGTATTCTAGATAAGGAGTCCAATGGCTTCATAAATCTGTGAATAAAATCTGTGTCTAAAATAGTACAAACACACCATGGTAAACATTTCTATAACTGTATCTTATAAATATTTCTGTTAAGGATGAATCCTGGCATTAGAAACTGTATTGACTGATGTTGGAATACTGAGATAATTTATAGGGAGGCTCGCAGGAATTATGTCATTTTTTTTGATGACCTTATTTCTCCACTTTCTAACTGTTGTCAAAGAATACAGCATTCCTGAAGGAGATTTTCTTGGAAAAAAGCAAAGATTTCACCTGAAGGATTATTAAATTTAATATCATTTTATTTCATCATGTGACAAATTTATAGCAAGTCTGCATGCTGTTTTTATCAATCTGTATATCCTAAAGTTGAAATTTATAAGTGAATAGTCATTATAGAGAATGATTGACATATTTTTTAATTTAAGTTTATTGTTACAATTTAGATATGTATAAGGGCTCACAATTAACATAGGGACTTTGTACCTATACATGATATATATTAGTTACTCTTTTTTGATGTATTTATTGAGTTAAAAATATAATAATAATTTTTGAGACAAAAATAAATCTAATTTGGGCAGTTGATTTGCAAATTATGATTGATTTTTTAGAATATATGACAGATGTTTTCTATAAATTGCTAGCTCTTCAGCTCTAAAATTTTGGGTAAATTATATTTAAGTTAAGCACTTAATAAAATATTCTCTTTTTTTATTGAAAGAATTAAGATTTTTATTTTCCATGTTATGATTTTTGTTTAAAATATTGACTTAAACAAGATGCTTGTAAGTAAAAGAATAACTGGACTATTTGGTAGTTATTTGACGTCATAGTAAACATTTTTGCTTTATCTTAAAACTTACAGCTTCTCTCAGTGTTGGTGGAGATCTCTAAGTTTAAAACAACAAACATTTGTTTTCTAGTATTTTCTTTGGGCGAGGAATCTGGGTGTGGTAAATTTGTATAACAACTATGGCTCAAGTTGTGTATTTAGCTACTTAATAAAGGTGTTGGCTCCAGTTAGCAATTCACATTAAGACCAAACGCAGAGAGGATTTTCTTTTAAGATCACTTA
This sequence comes from Ctenomys sociabilis, assembly GCA_004027165.1. NCBI lineage: Eukaryota > Metazoa > Chordata > Mammalia > Rodentia > Ctenomyidae > Ctenomys > Ctenomys sociabilis. The sequence continues at coordinate 67,762 of PVKA01006008.1, read as the reverse complement.
CATGGTTGTTGTCAAGATACAGTTCCTTGTAGATTGTTGACCAGAAAGCCTTTACTCCTCGCTGGTTATTGGCGAGAAGCTTCCCTCAGTCCCTTGCCTGTAGGTGTCTCCATAGGACAGTTCAAAACACAATAGTGGATTTCACTCAGAGCAAGAGAGAGAGAGAAAGCCATGGTCTTTTTATAGCCTGATTGTGGAAATGATACTACCATATCCTTTATTTTTGCCTAGATTTTTAAAGGTATAATTGACAAAGTTGTTTATGTTTTATGATGTACAACATGATATTTTGATATATATACATACATTGTGAAATTGTTGAATTAAGCTCATTAGCACATCCATCACTTAACATAGTTAACCTGTTTTGTGATAAGAATGTTTCAGATCTATTCCCTTAGCAACTACAAATATAAGTCATGATCAATATATACAGTGAATCTTTAAATAATTATTACACTTTACCATAAACTTCCCTTCAAAATACACTCTGTCACTTTGAACACACTTATCCCATTGCTTTTCCCATTTGCTGAAGTGGTTGTGGAAGTCCTCATTCACATTTTCACAAGGTGTGATTAAAAAATGCAGTGAAATGCTGCTTTCAACAGCAAGGTAAACTCATGGAAACATTACAGTGAGTCCTCATCCAGCTCATTCACCAGATATGGCATTGTGAGACTCTAGCTCTTCCCTAAAGTCAAAATGACAGTAAAGGGTAAATGATTCAGGATATCCAGGCAGCCATCTGAGAGCAACTAAACACAGTAATAAAGGAGGACTTGTAGAACCCTTTCAGAAAGTGGCAAAAATCTGTGCGTGGTGGTACATGCCTGTAATCGAAGCACTCTGGAAGCTGAGACAGGAGGACTGCTGAGTTTGAGGCCAGCCTGAGCTACATAATTAAAGGCAAGACTAAACTACAGAGCAAGACTGTCTCAAAAAGATGAGGCCAGAATGATGGGCTAAGTGTGTGTGAAGTAAAGGGGAATATTTTTAGAGACGTTACTACAAGACATTATTATTAATTGTAGTCGGTATGCTGCACAGCACATTTCTAGATTTTTGCTGTAGTTTCTTTATTAAAAGAAGATCCTTAATTCCAGCCCACACTCCCTGATACAGGACTGGATGAGGGCCTAAATATCAGGAGCTGGGAATCCTGAGGATCCATCTTCTCAGTTTCCTACAACAGTAGTTCTTCCTAAAACTTGAGAAACAAAATGACTGTAATCTTGTGTAATAAGGTTTTTACTAAGTCATCTGCTTTCTAGTGTTTTGCTTTCACTATTCTGAGAACCTAATCAAGTTGTAAGATGATAGATTATTAAAAAATATTGTTGTTTGAAAAATGTTATAGCTGTCATATGACTCTACATTTTAAAAATTGAAAGTATAGTTTGGCATTGTAAAAATCCATTCACATGTACTTCTTGACATAAGAAGATTTCTAATTTATTTTTATAAACATAGAAACTCAAACTATAGTTGATGCAGAATTCTCTTCCTGAATATTACTGTGTCTCTGTCAATGAATATAATAACTGGTTTGGAGAAAATCCTTATTGGCGTCTTTAGCAAATTGATTTCCCATAAAAATGTAATTTTATTATTAATTACTAATTATTAAAATGTATATAATAATAAAATATATAATATTGTGTTCTTTTGAAAAGCTTATTCTAGTAGTAATTAAATGATAACTAATTGAGAAGGATGATTTTATAATGGCTTGATCATGTCAACTTGATTGGCTTAGGAGCCCCACCAGGGCATTAGTTGAGCACACTCCCGATTGTGTCTGGGTGGGTTATGGAGGTATGACCTTGTATGCTATATCTGGTCCCTTGCCCCTTCTTTTTGACATTGCTACCATGCTCTGTTTCCTGGATACCATGAACTAAACAGGTTTTTTGTTCAGTAATACCTTTTGCCATGAAGTTTCTGCCTGTGGCCAGCTACTCATGAGCTAAATCCCCTTAAATGTGAACCAAAGCCAGGCATAGTGGTGTATACCTATAATCTCTGTACACTCAGAGAATGAGGCAGAAGGATTATAAATTTAAGTTCAATCTGAGTATCTCAGTGACACGGAAATTTCCAGTCTCATTTTTTTTTTTTAATAAAAGAGCTGGAGATGCAGCTCAGTGCAAGGGTCCTGGGCTCAGTCTTCAATCCTTAAACCTTCTCTTCAGTAGTACTCAAATTCTCTTTCAGTTGTGGGTATCAGATATTGTGTTCAGCAATAGAAAAACTAATACAAAAATTTGGTACTAATGAAGTGGGATTATTGCTACAACTGTACCTGACTATGTGGTTTAGAAGGTTTAAAAACTGTTTTGCAAGAGGAGTTTGAAAAGAGTTGGAGAGCTGTACTAGAGAAGCCCTAAAATGCTGTGAGCAGAGTCTGTTTTGAGACTGTGGTTGGAGCTTAGGACAGAGTTTGGCTAGGAATGTGGACAGTAAAGGCTAAAGTTAGGTGAACAGGAATTCCATTGACTGGTGGACTAGATGTGTGTTACCTCTGACAGAATATTTGTCTACATATGACTCATTCCCTGAGACTGTAGAAGACTGAGATTGATGGTGGTGGGCTAATTAATCTAGGGGTAGATATTTTAAGACAGCCCAACACTCATGCTGTGGCATACATCCTGCTGTCTGCTTTTAGCTAGATTTATAATGAAAATCTGAGGCCAAAGACAGTGAACAGACTTTGGAAAAACTTAAATTTTGGTTCAGAAGGAAACACATTTAAAATCAGGGCCAATGGAGCCAGGGAGATGGCTCAGTGGAATAAGCACTTCCCTCGCAAATGCAAGGGCCTGAGTTCAATCCCTGGTTCCACCAAAAATAAATAAATAAATAAAATTAGGGCCAAAATTTTTGTTTGCTGAAAACTAATATTAGAGTGATTAAAAAGAGGTCAAGTACTTTGCGTTAGAACAAAGTAAGAAAGATGATTTGAGGGTATCTCGAGAATTGGCCAGACCTCACATATCCCTGGTTCCAGTGTGTAAAAATATACACCTTTCATTTCAGAAGTAAACCCTAGCGTCCCAGCTCAAGAAGGGACTCCTTGGGTGTTCATTTCATTGTGTCTACTCATCCAGGCTCTTAGAGGCAACTACAGCCATGCTTTAAGTGGACTAGGATACTATATATATTGACAGCAGACCTTGCATTGCCTGCGTAATGCCAGTTTTACACGTATGTGTAATGCAAGAGTTGTGGAGTCTTAGAAGCTTCCACAGAGATTCCAAAGGAAGGCCTGGGAGGCTGGCAGTGTTCTGCAAAGGCAGTGTGTAAAACTTTGAGAATAAAGCCAATAGTGCAGTAGAGACCCCAGGAATTTGCAGAATCAGGGAATGTGGAATGCCTGTCAATGAAGGAAAGCTATGAGTGGAGCCAGCCTAAGAGAGAGGCTATATGTAATATAACCAGCAAGAGAATGGGACCACCTAAGCCTTTTGGAACTCATTTCTCACTGCCATGTATGTTGGATGCTGGGCATGGAGCTACAAGACTTGATGTTTGTCCTGTTTTGTTTTGGTCTTTCTTTAGTCGAATTCTTTTTATTCTCCTGTTCTTCCCTTTGAATTGGAATGTTTACTCTGTGCCACTGGACTTTGGGATTTTTGTAACTTGCACTGAATTTTTATAGTGGTTCATAGCTAAGTGTTTACTTTGCACTTTTAAAAAATGATGGAGGGGATTATTGTGTTTTCAGCTGTATTCAAGAATGTTGTATTGTTTGACCTCATATTTATTTAATGACTATATACATTGTGTAGGGAGATGTGCTTGCATATCAGGTTGATAAAGGATGTGATGTGATGGATAGGCTTGACTGTGTCAACTTGATTGGCTTGGAAGACCCCTAGAAGGTTGGTGGAATATATTCCTGGTGTGTCTTTGTGTGTCATGGAGGTGTGACCTTAGGGACTATATCTGGTCCTTTGCCCCTTCCTCTCTCGTACTACTCCCTTTGTCTGCTTCCTGTCTTCTGTTATGAAGAACATTTTTGAGTGTTTGAATGTTAGAGCATGTTTGCTCCACCATTCATTCCACTATGGTTTTTCTTTCTAAATTTTTGTACTGGGAACGGAATTCAGGACCTCATGTTTTCCAGGAAGGCACTGTGTTACTGAGTTATATCCCAGCCCAGTCTTTCCACTATGATATTTCTGCCTGGAAGCCTACTGAACATGGATGGAATCCCTTTTTTAAAAATGAGTCCAATTAAGCCACTCTTCTTTTAAGTTATGTCAGGTGTTGTATTCATCATTAGGAAAGCTAATAGAGGTTTTAATATTTATTTTATGTCAATAGGGAATGAAATTTAAATTTAAATTTACACTGGAGAAATATGACAACGTAATAGATATAACAAAACCTTTAAAATTACATAAAATTAGGAAAAAATCCTTTGGGAAGTTGTAATGGATATAAAAATTGAAGGAGAATAAGGAATGATGGAAACATTTTGTCCTTGAAGAAAAATTTAGCCATTTATTTTTTAAACATATGGTTGGTTATGAATAACAAGTCACTATGGTAGTCAGATTCCATTCGATACAATTAAATGAGTAATTGGATGATTTTATTTTAAATGTCAGTGAACTGTACTAGAAATCATATCCTCTACAACTGTTTAAACTTCTGAAAAATTTAGAGGTCAAACCCAAAATTTATAAGGAGGTACAGCAATTTTACTTTTCTAATTCATGAGGATGTGCCAGCAAAATGTTTGAATCCCCTGAATGAGACTTTAAATTTAGCTTCAACATATTAACTATACACACCCATTTGCACACACACACACACACACACACACACACACGGTTGTAGTAACTGTCACTCCCTTGAAATACTTCCATTGAAGATGTTTTTTGTGTAAGCAATTTAGGATGCAGAGGAAGATAGGAGGTAATGGCAGGATTAAACAGTGAAAGGCAGCATGCCATTGTGCAGTGAGCAGTGGTTTTGGAGTAAAAGAAACCAGGATTTGGAATATTGCCGCTTATTAGCTGCGTGATCTCATATGATTAAATGTCTGAGTTATGGTGTTCTCAGCTGTAAACAACAACAAATAGCTTCTAAGCTGAACTGTTATAGCAACTAATGTAAAATTCCTAAGCTGCTGCCTGGCATGTAGTAAGAGTTATATAGTTGCTGGTTCTTTCTCTTATATTTCTGAACTTGAATACCAGGAACAAAGCCTGAATTCTCATTGTACTCTTTACCTAGAATAGCAATCTGTCATCTTTGGAAATACATTTTTGTTTGTATAGTATAGTTTTCTTTTTTTTTTTCCATTTATTTTTATTTTATTAAAATACAAATGTCAATCAGACAGTTTCAAGACACCTTAACCATACAGAGTCGATTAATTAATACATTGCAAACTGTTTTCATAACGTTTTGGTATTGTACAAGGTGCATACATGAAATTATATTTACAGGTTTTTTTATAGCTGAATTATATCAAAGATTCAATAATTATTTACCTAGTGGATGACCATAGCACTAAAAGCCGACATAATATCCTGTCCAACCACCATTAGTGCAGATCTTGCCTCTCATAGAA